>CAUYQV010012954.1:0-22172 GCA_963574575.1 Galagoides demidoff | reverse complement strand
CTACTTGGGAGGTGGAGGCAGGAGACTCGCTTGAGCCCAGGAGTTGGAGGTTGCTATGAGCTGTGATGCCATGGCACTCTACCCAGGGGGATAGCTTGAGGCTCCGTCTCAAAAAAAAAAAAAAAAAAAAAAAAAGAAAGTTTCTGCTTTCAGAATAAGGTGACACGAATGCTGGTTAGGAAAACACAGCAGATGCCCATCTTCTAGCAGCAATTCAGAGGGTCTGAAGCATGTAATTGATATCATATGGTGCTCTTTATTTGCACTTCTTCAATTACTAAAACTAATTTATAATTTTGATTAACCTCATTTTGGGGAATAATTTTGAATAACTTTCTGTATCTGGCACCTTGAATTTCACCTGACATATAGAGAAAGTGATCTAGGAAGAGGTTAGGTGATTGAAAAGCACTGAAATGTCTTTAAAAGGCAGAAGTTTGAATTTTCTTTGCAACAGAACATCTTTGAAACAGTACCTTATTCATGTAGAGTATTACAACTCAGGAAAAGATGCTTAAAACCCCTCCTTAGCCAAGGTACAAGTATGGCTCCTCTGCTTATCTGCTTCAGAATTTATCATTGTAATGAGACAAGTGTCACGAGTGAACTAGACCCAGAACTGTAAAATTCAGTCAGTCTGTCTTGCCTGAGTTCATCCTCACATCATGTGGAGGTTATCTAAATGGATGTGGTCGGGGCACTTTGTCATTTATCATTTGAACATGCTCACCTTGCTCAGGAAGTTCTCAGCTCCACTGGCAAATCAAGTGAGAACTGAAGCTCGGTGAATCTATCTCATCATCCCACTTTTAGGCAGGATAAATTTAGATTTGGAGCTTTAAATGTCCTATGATAATCAGTATGTGGATGAACTGTGGACCATTCACTGAGTTTTAGCATAAACTCTGCTGTCTCTGATGTGACTTGTGTTATTAGCCTTAGAAATGGCAATGCTTTGGTGCCAATACAAAAATAAAACCCCCAATCTTTATCATGACTTTGAATAACATAAGTAGAAAATGAAAACGTTTAGGGATGGGGAAGATATGAGCATACAGCTTGTGCTCAAGTGAGGTGTTTCCGTATGGTCAGTACTCCCAGACCCTGAGCGTGTCCTGAACAGTGACTTTCTCTGTACCGGTTTCTGGCTGAAGCAGCACTTGTTCAGCTTTCGCGACCATTCCATTGCATTGGGTGGTAAATGAGACCAATTGTTCTTAAAGTTACTGACATCTCAGCCCAATCTTTCTTAGCTCAGTCTAAACTCTAGATTTGAGTATCAGTGGAATATTGAGAACATACAAGTATAAGAGCAGGCTGTAAAGATACCAAATACTTTCTAGTGAATAAATATTTGTTGCCGAGAATACATTTTAGGCACATTAAAAGGCTGAAGTATTAGCTATTTTAAAAAAAAGATTTGTGTAAAGGAATGCTTTGATTATTACTGCTATGTCACAAATTACCCCTGAACTGAGTCATTTAAAATAACTACTTATTTTGCTCACTATTTACTGGGTCAGGAATTGGGGAAGGGCTTAGTTGGGCAGCTCTCAACTGGGACCTCTCTTGCAGTTACAGACGGGTGTCAGACAGGGCTGCAGTCAACTGGAGGCTTGACTGGGCAAGATGTCCAAGGTGCTCACTCACATGGCTGCAGCTGATGTGGCTTTTGCCTAGGAGCTCAGCCAGGCTGTCTACCTGTCTACCTGAGTAGACACATGGAGTGTTCCACATGGTGGTCTCAGAATAATCAGCTTTCTCACTTGGTACTTGGCTTTCCCCAGTGTGAGGGTGCCAGGAGAACAGAAGCTGCATGGCCTTTTCTGACCTAGCTTCAAGATTATGCAGCATCTCTTCCACTCTGCATCCTCTTGGGTACCAGAAAGTCGCTAAGACCAGCCCCAATTCAAGGGTGGATGATGCCTTCACCTCTCATGGGAAGAGTGGTAAAGAAGCTGTAGATATGCTTTAAAATCATTGCAGAATGGGCGATGGGTGGGCCCTTGAAAATCTCTTCCTCTCGTAGGCCAAGATAATTTCTAGGTTTACCCAGTGTCCACCCACTTGAACATTTTTCATAATGGTGGACATTATGGAGATATGATTTTGCCTTGGTGCTCCTCATTGAGGTCCAGCATAAAATATCAATGTATTATTTCTCTTGTGAAGCAGAGCCAAGAATTTTATCCCAACTGCTGTATCGGGAGAAGAATAAAAACTGAGAAGTATTTGGATCTGATTCAAAAAAATTGGGATGTTAAATCCACCCATAATGCAAAACCAATCTTATCCAGTGCTCTGTCAATTCTCTACTGAGTTTGACAAGATTTTGTTTTTAACCCAGCAAATGAAAAACCCATTTGAACTACTTAGTTCTTGAATAGCTGCATATTAAAGATAAATATGAGGCTATGAACTATATGTTGCCCACTTTGTAAAATCAAGAGAATACAAATTGGGCAGTCTTATTTTATAAGTGATTTCTTTCTATAGACTTTTAATACTAGCAAATCTGTAAAGGTCTATTACTGACCTAGATTATCCTATGGAAAAATGAAATCTTTTCAAAGTCAACATTAAAATTCACCTTATTTGGGGCTTTCTTTTTCAAGGTTTATCTTAGAGAGTGCCTATGGTAGCTGTTTTGCTCCGTGTACAACAGTCTCACTACTGGCTTTAGCTCAGTTGGCCCTATAGTGTTATCCATTACACAGAAGAGTTTGCTAGTTCATTAATAAACTGATAAGGTCTCACATATCTGTCCTCAGTTTCATTTCTCTCCTCTGAGAGACAGTCTTTCAGATGTTATATAATTTGTTACTGATATTCTGTGTTTAGAGGTAAGGCAGCTACTTCTTCACGATTATAGTAGTTGGGCTATTACTAGTTCTAGGAAGACTGAACCTCGGAGACATATGCGGGATTTATTGTAAGGGCATCCCAATGAATGATGGGTTTTACATTTCAAGCTAGTGAATTAGAATAGGTTGTTGCATTTGTATCTGTTGAAAGAAAATAATTCTCCTTGACTTAGTATGTGGAAGTTAAGATAACCATGAAAATTATTTAATGTTGCTTCTGTTTCTCAGTTGGAAGTTTCTTGCTAAGGTCCTTCTATTAATGTGTTTTTCACCATGTTTATTAAAAAGCAAAGCAAAATAATCCTTTATTGTTTTTGTGTTCCTCTTTTAAAATGACAAAATATTTTAAAAAACATAATGATTTTTCTAATTGCAAGGGTAATGCTCTAAGCAAAAAGGAGATAAGAATAAAAAAATAACCTCTTATCTCAGGGTCCTAAGACTATAGGTTTATATTGTTTTACTTAATTTCTCTAATGCATGTATATACATATACATACACAAATTGTTTTTGAATAAGTAATGCATTCTTACGGTTCAAAATTCAAAAGGTAAAAAGGTTAAAAAGTGAAAAAAATCTTCTTCCTTCAGAACCTCGGTTATCTGGTTCCATTCCATAGAGACCTCAATGTTCTCTGATTGTGCAGAGATAATTTAAGTATACATTCAAATAATTAGAGATACATTTTTTCTTTTTACCCCTCATCCAAATGGTAGCTTAATATTCAAACTATTCTATACCCTGTTTTTCATTTAACCGTCTGTCTTGGAGATATTTCTATATTAATAGAAAAAGCATCTTCTGGCACAGTGGCTCACATCTATTAATCCTAGCACTCCGAGAGTCTGAGATGGGTATATTGATTGAGCTCAGGAGTTTGAGACCCGCCTGAGCAAGAGCAAGACCCCATCTCTACTAAAAACAGAAAAACTCACTGTGCATAGTGGTACATGCCTATAATCCCAGCTACTTGGGAAGGGAGGCAAGAGGATCTCTGGAGTCCAAGAGTTTGAGGTTGCTGTGAGCTCTCATGCCATGGCACTCTTCACTCAGGATGAAAGAGTGAGACTCTGTCTCAAAAAAATAAAAAATAAAAAGCATCTTTTTTTTTTTTTTTACTGATGTGTATTTGATATACATACACAGACACACATATATACACCCATACACACACACACACACATATATGTATGTGTGTGTGTATATATATATATAAATTCACTATACCCTTTTCTTAACCAGTTCCCTATTAATGGTTATTTAGGTTGTTTCCAATGTTCCATTTTTGCAGTCCTCTGATGAATAATCTTGCATATTCATTTGCTAAGGCTATCATAACAAAGTACAATAGACCAGGGGGGCTTCAACAAAAGAATTTTATTATCTTACAGTTGTAAGGCCAGAAGTCCAAAGTCAAAGTGTTGGCAAAGCTGGTTCCTTCTGAGGATCGTGAGGGAGGATCTAGTCCCATGCCTCTCTCCGTGGCTTGTAGATGGCCATCTTTTCCCTGTCTTTCTCTGTGTCTTCTCTCTATGACTATCTTTCTATATTCAAATTTTCCCTTTTCACAGGGACACCAGTCATATTGGTCTAGGGTCCACCCTTCATTTTAACTTGACCCCCCTGTAAAGAGCCTATCTCCAAATAAGGTAACATTCTGAGGTACAGGGGGTTAGGACTTCAGCATACATAATTCAACCTCAAACACCTTGTATAGATGTTATCTTGCACATAATAAGAGTGTGTTGTGGGATAAATTCCTAGAATCTGAATCTAGAATTGCTCAGTCAAAAGATATGCTCATATAATTTTGATAGGTATTGCTGAATTACCCACAATGCAAGTTGTTTTAATTTATAGCTCTTATGAGCACATCTTCTTCCTCAGCTCCTTATCATACTATGTTATCAAAATTTGGGTCTTTGATAATCTAATAAATGAAAATGATTGTTTTTTTTTTCCTTTTTCTTTTTCTTTTTTGAGATAAAGTCTCACTCTGCTACCTAGGCTAGAGTGCTACGGCATCAACCTAACTTACAGCAATGTCAAACTCCTGGATTCAAATGATTCTCCTGCATCAGCTTTCTGAGTAGTGGGGACGACAGGTCCCTGCCACAATGCCCAGCTAATTTTTTCTATTTTTAATAGAAATGGTGTCTCTCTCTTGCTCAGGATGGTCTAGAACTCTTGAGCTCAAGTGATCCTCTTGCCTTGGCCTCCCAGAGGGCTAGGATTATAGGTGGGAGCCACTGTACCTAGCCTGAAAATGGTTCTTGATATAGTTTTTACTTTGCATTTCCCTTAAATACATGAAGTTAAGTATCTTTTCACATTATTAAGTATATGTTTTCTAAAAAAAATATGGAATCAAATTACAAATACCATTTTGTAAATTTTTTTCCTGATTTAAGCAACATATAATGGAATGATTCCATATTATTATATTCAATATTTTTATTCAATGAGAAAGTTATATGCTTCATACTACCCCATTATAGGCCTGTATCAAAATTTACTTAACTAAGACTCTACTGTATGTTTATGTTGTTTCCAAGTTGTTGCTTCTAAAATAATGCTTAGAAGACTATAGAGATAAATCTTTGTGTACAGCTGAGATAGAAATTAACTCTTTGGTTTTTGGTAAATGGATTTTTACAGCTGAATTAGTAATTAAATAGTCATATTAATGCTTTACCTTTTAACCTTCCTATTCCCTTACAAAATGTGTTTGCCTGTGATTTCACGAAATTTATTACTCCGTAGTTGAGATTAGACTCAGATGTTTTCCTGTAATATAATACATCCCAATTTTCCTATAATGAAATTTATCTCTGAGATCAACTGTGCTGTGCACTATACCATGTTATCAGTAGATTGCATTATTATTGAGTAGTGGGCAACATATTTTTGGACATTTTGGGTCTTTTGCCTCTCATTTATAGTTTATAACCATAAGCAGAGCTAGGCAGAATAACAACACTTGCTGAGTGCTTGAAATGTTTTAACTCATTTAATCTTTTCTACAAAGATAGAAGAACTAATGCAGCAAGGGGCAGGGACACTGTAATAGACACCATTGCTGCATTAATACTGTGTAACAAACTACCCCAAATCTTGGTGTTTCACAGTAACAAGCAAGTAATTTTGTTTTGCTCACAGATCTATATTTGGCTAAGGTTCTGATATGCTTGGCTAGCATCAGCTGAGTTTGAATCCAAACTACCTGTTGGATCCAAATTCATTCCATATGCCTCTCATCCCCCTTTGAACCAGTAGCTACCTGCAGAATGTTCCTCTCCTGATGAACAGCAGGAGTGTAAAAGGCAAACTAAGCTGTGCAAACACATTTAAGACCTCCGATAACATTTCATTGGCCAAAGTGATTATGTCAGAAACCAAGTCTGATATTAACAAGGCGGAGAGGTATGTTTCACTTATAATGGGAGAGAACTCTAAAATTTCATGTATGATTCTGTCACAAGACAATGAAGAACTGGAACTAATAATCTACCTTTCAAGAGTGGATGGCTAAGCAACAAATTTCAAGATTTTCATAGAGAGACCAAAGCCATTGTTTACTCATTTATTTTTGTTAACACCATGTCCAAAGTCCTAGAAAAGACTTTTTAATTTGAGAGAGAACTTAATTTGAGAGATTCAGTTGAGAAGATTCAAACATTGGAAAGAATATGCCTGCTTATATACTGGTTACAATCTACTGGGGAAGAAAATAGATCATTTATACAAATAACTCTGTAGCAAAATATGAGACGGTAGGTGTTCTTCAAAGACCAATTGTAAGTGAGAGGGTAGAAGAAATGGTGTGATAATTGCGTTTTCTTAGCTTGTTTCCCTACTTACTAAGTTCATTTATAAAGAAAAGTGTAAAAAAATTCCCTAATACTAAATGGGGTAAATTTTTTATTTCCCAGAAACACTACAGATGCATATTTTATTATGCAAATTATAAGAGGAGACTGTAGGAGCTCCACGGTTTGGGAAAAACAGATTAATGTGTTTTTTTAAGCCTTCTGTCTTTCAACAAATTGAACAGTCTGAAGTGTCAAATTGAAAATGGGAAAGGAAAAAAATCTGCTACTATGAAGAATCCTACCAATAAAAAATTAAGAGAATGAGACCCATTGTTTAGAAATTTAAAAATCTTTTTGGTCTCTGAATTGAGAAAATGTGAAGTTAAACACAATTATATAGCTCTCTAGGAGTAATTCATTTTGGGTCACTGATTTTAGAAATTAGAGAAAATCATTCAGCTGTGTATTTAGGAAACCATTAATTGTTACTTGTGATATGAACAAAATTATAGCAGCTTAAAAAATTAATAATCATCTCACTTTTTAGTGCATAAGTTGACCTAAATTATCTGAGAGATCATTTTAAAGGTTAAAAAAAATCTATTGGGGGCTGAGATTGAATGTATTTTCACATATCTTATTTCAAAAATTGAGACAGATTTTTATAGAAACATTATTTTACCTTTAATGATATACATGTTTAAATTAATTTTCCACAACAACTTGCTAAGATTTTTATAGCCTACATGAGAGTAATAGAGAATGAAATTGGTAAGCAATGGTATCAGTAAACTCATTATAATATAAAAGAATTTCACCACGGGAGGAAAATTTGGTGTGCAGCTGAGTTAACAGCTTCCATATCAGTTTGATATGTTCAAATGTGTTAACAGGATGCAAAAACAACCTAAGTGGATGAAGAACAATATAATAATTTAGGCTCTTGATTACTATGTTATAGGGAAATTGTGAGATACTTTGATAAGACACATGTGTAAGTTCAAAATTCATATGTTTATTGGATCATTCTTTTAGATGGAAATTGTTTTAAAAAATAAATCTTTTGTGGTCATAGGGCGTAAAATTTAGTCTTTCAAGACATGATTTTGAGTTCTAACTTTGCTGTTTATTAATGAGTTGCTCATCTTCTCTGAGATTTACTTTTCTAGTCTATAAAATGACAATGATATCAACAACAAATGTTATGATAAAGGTGAAAGAATTGTATAGGGTGGGCATGGTTGCTCATACCTGCAATCCCAACACTTGGGAGGCCGAGGAGGGTGGATTGCCTGAGCTCACAGGTTTGAGACCAGCCTGAGACAGAGGGAGACCTCGTCTCTTAAAAAAAAAAAATAGCTGGGCCTTGTGGTGGCCACCTGTAGTCCCAGCTACTTGGGAGGCTGAGGCAAGAGAATTGCTTAAGCCCAAGAGTTTGAGGTTACTGTGAGCTGTGATGCCACAGCACTCTACCCAGGGTGACCAAGAGAGACTCTGTCTCAAAAAAAAAAAAAAGAATTTTATAATACAACACAGTTAATATAATTATGTTATATAATACATAAATATGATGTGATTTCTAATATATAATTATGTATTATCTAATATATGAATATCTATGATAATTGCCTCACACATATGGGTAATCAATAAATATTATTGCAGTTATTTTCTACCAGGGCTATGACACTTTAAGAAACATTTTTCTTATTTAAAAAATACATGGCCAGGTACAGTGGCTCCTGCCTGTAATTCTAGTGCTTTGGGAGGCCGAGGCTAGAGGATTGCTTGAGGCCAGGAGCTTGAGACCAGCTTGAGCAAGAGTGAGACTTCTCCGTCTCTACCAAAAATAGAAAAATTAGCTGGGCATGGTGCCATGTACCTGTAGTCTTAGCTATTCAGGAGGCTGGGGCAGGAGGATCCCTTGAACACAGGAGTTTAAGGGTGATGTGAGGTATAATGAGGCCATTGTACTCTAGCCTGAGTGACAGTGAGATCCTGTTTCCAAAAGAGAAAGAAAATACACAGACTGCGATATACTTTTGAGTTAATTAGGTGTTGTACAGGTATTCTGTGCAACAATCAACTGCCGTGATTAGAGGGGCCTACAAAAGTGTAAGTTAAAGTTACCAATGTAAGATCAACTGGAGAAAAAGGTAGCACATCTATGAAATAATCAGTGAATTAGTTACCTGCTGTTACATAACGAAGTATCCCCCCAAATAGTTCAGCTTAGAACAACAAACATTTATTATCTCAGTTTCTGTGGGTATGAGATTAGGAAGTGGTTTAACTAGGTAAATCTGGTCAGGGTCTCTCATGATGTTGCAGTCAAGACCTGGTCAGAGCCACACTCATCTGTAATCTTGCCGAGAGCTGGAAGAACTACTCCTAAGATAGTTTGTTTACCTGGTTGTTGGCAGGAAGCCTCAGTTTCTCATCATGTGGACCTCTCCAAGGGGCTGCTTGAGTGTCTTTCTCTCATGACACCTGGTCCCCCCTGTATGCAAAAATAAAACCCATTAGTTCATAACTGGAACAGACTTCTGTTAAGATCAAGAGAAAAACAAATAGAAGTTTATTAACATGTATTTCATGTACTCATAGGAAGCACCCAGAGAATGAATAGTTCTCAAAGGGGGTGACTTTGAATTATAGCTTATATAGCATCTTCAGGAAAGAACAGTAAACATTTTTAGAAGTGACAAGGCAAAGGAGAAAGACTTTGAGTCTCATAGGTAGCAACTTGGGGGAAGGCAAACAAGTGGCAGATAAAGTTTAGATAGTAAAGCTTGTTAATATAAATTCCTGTGGTGTTGTCTCAAGGCTAGGAAGGGTCTAAAGCTGTCTTCAGTAGTTAACCTTTGTTCTCCCTGGTGTGTGGGGGGAATCTATGTAAATCTGTATCTGCTTATAGACAAATAGAGGGAGAGCAGGGTGATTGCTTGCATCTGCTTCTTCTTAATTGTCTTCAGCTCAATAATCCTTCATGTTTTAGGGAAACATACCCTGTTCTCCCACACCCCAGAGGAAGTGTTTCAAGAGAGAGCCAAGTGGAATTGGCAATGAATTTTGTGACCAGATCGGGGTCCTCAAATGTTTTAAACAGGAGGCCAGTTCACTGTCCCTCAGACCATTGGAGGGCCAGACTGCAGGCCCCAGGATGAGTTGGCTGTTAAGCAGGACAGGCAGCAATGGCAAAAACAGCCAGAGGGCCAGATAAATGTCCTAGGTGGGCCACATGTGGCCCGTGGGCCATAGTTTAAGGATGCCTGGACCAGATCATGAAAGTCACACAAAGGCACTTTTGCATATTTTATCTATTAGAACTAAGTCCCCAATTCCCCCTATATTCAAAGGAGCAATGTAAAAAAAAAAAAAAAAAAAAAAAAAAAACCAGGGGACATATTTTCAAATCACAATAATTGTTCTGTGGAAAGTGTCATCTAGTTAATGTTCTGTAAATATTCGTGGAATGAAGGAGCTTGAAAAAACAAAAAAAAGAAAGTGTCATCTGACATTGTATATTTTCTTGTTCAGTTTACTGTAATTTTGACACACAATTGATAAGCAAAGTGAGACCTAGGGTGATCAGAATTACTTGTTAGGTAGCAGGAAAGTTAAGAAGAGGGTGAGGACTAGAGTCTCAATTTGTTAATAAGCAAGTCTTCAGTTTCTAAGACTAGAGAACCAGCAAGTTGTTTATTTACTCACAAATATATAATAAATCAGTTTTAATAAGATAAGATGACTTAAAAATAAAACCAGAAATAGTCCAATGAGGACTTGAGAAGCCCTAGAAAAAAGGCTTACTCAGACCATCGTATCTAGAAGAAAGACTTGAGATTATCTGTCATACCTAGGATGATTTTTAAAAGTTGTGTTTGAGATTTTTTAAGATAGAAAATAAAATCTATACGTTAAATGTCTCAGAGAAATATAAATAAAACATTAATTAGCTATGCCAAAAGGGTATTTGGGTCATGCAAAACGTTTTTCCACTTGGCCTTGGATATTATGACTTAAGAGAATTTGCAGTTTTTGTTTAGCTCTAAATGTGTTCTAAAATTATTTTCAGGAGATTGCTTTCCCTGTTTATGTCTGCATTTAGGGGTCTGGAGTTGCGATGGGTGGGAGCAGTACAATACAAAGAGAGGACTGTCCTTAATATGCACTTTGGGTTTGCCCTTGCCATGGATCTTTGCCCCAACAGCTGGGGGGAGTGGTGAGGAATAGTAATATGTGCAGTAATATGTGCAAAGATTTTGCAACTTTTGATATGAAGAAGAAATATTGCATAACTACACTGAACAAATAAATGATAAGGGAAAGGGAAAAGTAAATATTTTAAAGAGAGATGTTCAGTTATATGACTTTGGAACATGATGTAACTTCAAACCTTTTTTTTTTGTGCTCAATTTGACTTGAATATGATACATAAGGAGTGGGAAGAGGGAGAGCAAAAATAGTAAGACTGCCCTTATGAATCATTTGAGATTTGGTTTTTGAAGTTAAAAAAAATATATAATAGATATGTCCACACACACATTTATATGAGGGGGTTATAATAAAATGGCAGGGAAGGATGAAGGTGTAGATGCCATCCTACACTGGTAGAATGGAGTCCAGTCCAGAGACTTTTCCTATAACTGTTTTCATCTGCAGGCAGGGGAACCCTGCCTGGGCCTTTTTAGTAGGTCTGTTAGTAAAGAATTTTGTGCATAAAGGCATCTGGTGGTAGGTAAGATCTATTTTTGGTGTGGTAAAGCATTTGCCTGCGTCTGTGCTAATTATGTGTGCGGTAAAATTGAAGACTATTACAAGGGTAGGAAACCAGCTGAAGGATCATAAATAATTGGCCAAATGAGTGGCAGTGCTGCCCAGTCAACAGCATCATTTTTGTGGTCAATGGTGTCTAGGGAGGGCACACTGGGTGCCTGGCATAAATGAAGCAAAAACCACCATACTGAGAGAATTACCAGGCCTGATTTCCTTGGGGCTCCATTGTGCTTGGTTCTGGGAGTGCCTGATTCCCTTGTGCCACTGCTACTGCAAAAATAACTTTCCAACACTCCTGCCCCCCCCACCCCAACCCAGCCCTGCTTCCCTCTCAACCTTATCTGGGAAGCTTAATCCTTTCCTGCTAGCTAAACTTCAGTGTGTGGGACAAGCTCTGTCCTTGGTCTGTGGGGATGTGAGGAGTTCAAGGTCACTGCTGGGCGTCTCAGTCTTCATGCTTTGGCCCGAGTCAGTGTCAGGGGCTATGAACCACTGCACCATACTGCCTCCAGCTGCAAACCAGATCCTCAAACCAAATAGACATTCTCTACGGCCCTCTTTCTTTTACACTCCATATCCAGTCCCACTTTCCAAACAGTTTTCAAATCTGGCAACTTCTCTCCATCTCCAGGGTTATTCTCCTATTCATGTTATCTTTTGCCTGGACTGGTTCACTCTTAGCCTCTTATATAATCTCTTTTCCATATAGTGGCCAGAATGAGCTTTACATATGCTTTATCACTCTCAGTGCTTTAAAAATACCTTGAATAAAATCCAGACTCATTTTCTTGGCTAAAGGGACCTATTGGTGGGATATGACTATTGCGCCTTTAGACTCCAGTCACATGTGTTTGTTGCCGTATAGTGAAAAAGTCAAGTCTATTCCCCCTTAAATCTTTACTTGGCAGTCCCTCTGTCTGGCACACCCTTCTCTCAGCCCTATCTAACCACCTCCTCAGAAAAGACTTTTTAATCATGTTATCTAAATAACATTAGACTTGTCCTTTTTCCTACCCTTACTCTGCTTTAATCTCTTCACAGAATTCATCATCACCCAATGGGGTGTTAAACATTTGTTTATTGTCTGTCTCGCCCACTAAGAATGGGATTATAATGAGGGCCGGGACTTGGTTTTGCTCAGCATTGTATCCCTAGAATCTTAAATGGTGCTTAGCAAATCACAATACTAAAAAAATATCTGTTCAAAGTATGAATGAACAAATGTCTATAGCCACGGAGTTGCTGTATCAGTCACAGGCAAAATTTTCTCATATTTTTTATATTTTCCAGAAATGACCTCTACAATCTTTCATCCATAAGATCTTTTTAGACTGGGACTTTGATACTCCACTCATTGAGAAGTGGGGTTTTTGAATCTTCTCTTGAATTTGAGCAGGTTCAGGAGCAGCAGGAGTGAAAGGCGATGAAGCCTCCACTTGTCTCTCTTTGGGTGGCTCTCTCTTAGAACCCAGCCATCATTCAGTTAAGAAGCCACAAAGTGAGGCCACATGTGAATGCAATGGCTAGCAACCCCAGCCGAGGCCCAAGCTGGTAACCAGCATCAACAGTAAGATACGTGTGTTGGAGGCCCAGAGATGGCTTTGGCCCTCAGCTATTGATTTGCTTTCAACCTTCAGGTCTTCCCAGGTGAGATCCTTGCCATTGTGGAGCAGAGATAAGCCATCTGGTAGAGCCTTGTCCAGTACTGTTCCACAGAAACCATGAGCGATGATTGTTTTTTGTCACTAAATTTTGAGGTGCGGATAAGATGGCAGAAGCTGGAGCAGCAGCCATCTTAGGCTCATTGTGGGAATAACCAGCTGCCAAAGAAACAGAATAAAAGGAGCCCAAGTCCTAGATGCATAGAGCTGCCAAATCAGTTCTGAGGAGGAGAAACAAAATTCTGTCCTGTTCAAGTCTTTGTTATATTTGGTCCTTCATTACTCACTGCAGCAGGTGGAGCTTATATCCTGTCTCAGACTATCAACATTAAAGTGCTTTAAATGACTATCAACATTTTAGGTGCTTTCTATGTGCTAGGCGTTGTGTCTTACACACTTTATGTCATTCAATCCTCATTATAACAGGGACTCTGAATATTCCCATTTTGCTGAATGGTAAACTGAACTCAGAACAGCTAAAAAGTGGCAAAGTTTGGATTTGAAGACAAATCAAAGGGATGTCGATGTCAAATCTGAACTGCTTGAGTTCACTTTTGTGCTTGCATCAATTCTGCACAAACTTCCTTTCAGAGAAGTGGGAAGTGAGCCCGTGAAGAGAAGAGGCAGAAGATAAACTGTTAGCAATAGCTGCTTTAGCAAGCGAGGACAGCTCATGGGTGCTAAGATGGGCCATGTTTTTTTCTTAGCCATGGTTAGACATTAATAACCATGTCTTCTTCCGTCCAGAAGAACAAACTATACAAATCTGCAGGTAATCTGCCTCAATATAAATATCTCTGCCTTCTTTACCACATATGGTTGTTGGTGTTTTACATATATGCAAATGTGGATATCCAAATATACATATTCAACTCAGTAGCAGTTTATCACTTAAAAATCTAAAAGCAATTCAACAAAATCTTTTTATAATATTTGTTTTCAGTGACGAAGTACAAATGAAATAAAAAATATGAAGTCTTTTTGAAAAAGGATTCTATTAATGCCTGGGAAATATTATCAATAATACCACCTATGTTTTCAAAGAGAATCACATAATCTCAGTTAATCCTAAATTAATCCCAGTTAATCCTAAAGGTGGGAACTATTATCCTATTATAGATTAGGAAACGAAGGCACAGAAAAGTTGAATGTTTTTCTAAAGGTCACACAGCAAGGAGACCTTCTATTTGATTGCAATAGAAGGATGAAAAATGCCCTGTTATTTGCTTTTGAGCATGAATGAATTTGTTGTATCAATTCATATTTTATTTATTACATTTTCTACAGTAAAATATTAGAGATGATATCTTAATTACAGTTAAGGTATAAGGTCAAAGATGTTCTTGCTATTTCTTTTTGCAGGAGGTAAAATGATCTGAATATGATTTAGTTAAATGAAATCTACATGGCAAGGCTATCTTCTTCTGTTTGAAAGTTGCAAATTATATGAGAGCAGTTCAAGGAATATCAAAGTGAATTATGAAATGACATAAAGTAAGAGAAAACCAGTCACCTTCTGGGACGGAAACTCTTATTTGCTGTACCTAATTAGGAGTCTCTGAAGCAAAAGCCATGAGAGTTGGGTGGCTGAGGAGATGTCAAAGGAACTAGACTCTGTAGTAAATGCGAACGAGTTGCAAGGTCAGATGAGCAACGGATGGACTAACTCCTTAGCCTTCTTGCCTCCTTTCCAGCTTTTGTGGTTCTACCTAAAGATATGAATGTTTCATATGAACTCTGCTTACAGGGACAAGAATGTGGGATTTTCCTTTATTGCTTGTAACAAAAACTACATTGAGCCCACCTGTTGAAGCAAGTATGAGTTGATTTTGTAAAACCTGATGTGTGTGTGTGTTTATGGGATTACTCCAGGCCTCATTGTTGGTACCTTCAGGTTTGCATGGACTGACCCTTTTACTCGCGCTACATGCTCTGTGTTTCCTAGGTTCGAATGTGTCCAAGCATTAATAGGGTCAATCAGTTGTTTACAGAACAACAAAGGAGAGTTTTGCGTGGAGCTCACAAAATAGAATTTTCTTAGATTGACTGTTTTATCAGATTATCGGTAAAATGTCCTGTGAAAGTTTGAATTTCACCAACTCCAGGCTTTAGGTCAAGGTCAACCATAGTTCAAAGTAAAAAGGAAAGCTGGTACTAAATTGGTAGCTACAAATTACCAAGATAGTGAAATGAATTTGGAGAAAAATAGCTTGCTAAACCTTTTTGTAGGTGAATTTGAAGTCTACATGTTTCCAAAGTTTGTTCTATAAAGAAAATAAGTTGTAGGTTTAGAACTCTACGATTTGGAGTATTTGGGGATTTATGGGCTTCTAGAGCACAGAATATTATTAGAGTACACTTACATGCCATAAAAAGCCCATGAAGGAGAAGCGAGCATGGAAGTCATTCACCACATTTCTTTTCAAACAAATCTTTACCTTAATATGGCCAGTTAGTGGGTCCCCACAAGCAGGGTCCAAACGACGTTGCCAGCTTTCTCAGTTTCCTTTCTAGCTCTCCATCTTGCAATCCATGCTTACATAGACCACTCTCCCCAGCCTTAAGTATTAACACCCGATTCTTGTCCTTGAGGACTATTTAACTCTTTAGAACACTAAACTAATCAAAACTGGTTGTATTACAGTTAGCTCTGTGTATCTGTAGGAGTCAGCAAAACAAAGATCAAAAACATTAAAAAAAAATTTCCACAAAAATCCAAAAAGCAAAACTTGAATTTTCCAGGTACAAAGTACTACACTGAATCCATGTGAATGAAGCAAAGTGTAGGCACAGTAGTAGGTATTATGAGTATCAGAGATGATTTAAAGTATACGGAAGGATGTGTATAGGATATAGCCCAATACTATGTCTTTTTACATAAGGGATTTGAGCATCTGTGGATTTTGGTCTCAGCAGAGGGTCCCAGAATCAATCCCCCAATGGATACTGAGGGACGAATGAAGTTATATAATGCTGTGTTATAAATTATCCCCCAGATACCATCTTAAACATTTATTATTTCATAGTTGCTGAGGGCCAGGAATTCGGGCACAGCATAGCTGCAGTGTGGCTCAGTACACCATGGTTGCAGTGGAGTTGTCTGAAAGACTTGACTGGGGCTGGAAGATCTGCTTCTAGTCTGTCTCGGGAGGTTGTTGTCAGACCTTGTTCTTTGTTGGCAGTTGGTTGGAGATCTCAGTTCCTCAGCTCCGGGGTCTATCTGGTGTGTAGGGCATCTAATTGTCCTAACAACATGGCAGCTGGCTTTTCTTATGATGAGAGCTCATCTCTGCAGGACTGTAACTCAATTCTGCAGTGTTCTTAAAGGGTAGAATATTGACCAACCTGTATCTAAGGAAGGGAGTACCCTAGGGTGAGAATACCAGGAGTTAGGGATTATTTAGAACCATTTTAAAGGCCAGGAGCCAAACAGGTTTCTGTGAATATCTCTTGTCTTAGTACTGCTAAGAATAGTACTACTGCCATCATCCAGTTTCTTAGTGTAAAACCTCTGGACTCATTTTCTAGCTTCTGTCCCTTATTCACCAGTGCTATTTTATCAGCGCTATCGAGTCACCAAGTTATAGAAGCCACCATCTTAATGTCCTTTGCATTTTTGTTCTTCTGATTGTTATTGCTTTAGTTTTGGCCCCTTAGCATCTACTATAAGGACATGTTCCATGACTATCTCTCCTTTTATTTTATTTATCTTTTATGTAGATTGAATCATATGGAATTGTCACATTTTTGTGTGTGAGACAGAGTCTCACGCTCTTACCCTGGGTAAAGTGCCATGGCTTCATAGCTCACAACAACCTCAAATTCTTGTGCTTAAGCAATCCTCCTGCCTCAGCCTCCTGAGTAGCTGGAACTACAGGCTCTTGCTACCATACATGGCTAGTTTTTCTATTTATAGTAGTGGTGAGTTCTCACTCTTGCTCAGGCTGGTCCTGAGCTCAAGCAATCCACCCACCTCTGTCTCCCAGAGTTCTAGGATTGCAGGCATGAGCCACCACTCTCAGCTTGGAATTGTCACTTTAAGAGTCAATTTTGAAGGTGTATTTGTCAGTGTGAGCTGCCATAACAAAATATCATAAACCAGCTTAAATGGCAGCCTGTCTTACACTTCTGGAGGCTGGAAGCCCACGATCAGAGGCCAGCACGCTCAGATTCTGATGAGGGCTCTCTTCTGCTTTGTAGAGGGCTCTCATCTCCCCCACATGTTCATGTCACCTTTCCTTTGTGTGCACACAGACAAAGAGATCTGAAATCTCTTCCTCTTTTAATAAGAACATTAATCCGAGAGCCCTACCCTCATGACCTCATATCTCACCTAAACCTAACCATTCCTCAAAGGTTATCTCCAAATACTACTAAATTGAGGGTTAGGGCTTCAGCATACAAATTTTGATGTGGGGAAGACAATTCAGTCCATAGCAGGCAGTTTGTTTGTAAAAGTAGTACATGTTCATGATAGTGAAACAAACAAACAATACAAAAAGATGAAAATAAAAATCACTCTGAATTCTATTACCCAGAGATAAGCACTGATTACATTTTACATATTTCCAAGTTTTGATACGTATCTCTTTCTGGATAATGGGCTTCTATCATACGTTGAATGTTGTGTTCTGCCTCTTCATTTCATATTAATTCTTAGACAATTTTTCCTATCATTGAATATTTTGGGAAATAATTCTAAATGATAGTGACATATTTCATTTAACTGTTAGTATTTTGGTTTGACATAAAAATGGCTTCTAATTTTTCAGAAATAAGACTACAGGAACATCCTTGAACATACACTTTTGTTTTTATTTTTGTTCTCTTACCATAGATTCCTAAAAATAGAATTACTGTGACAAATGCATGAATATTTTCAGTATTATTTTATAATTCTTTATTTGACTTACATTATTAAAAATAGCTTTTTAGAAATTTACCAATTTGTATCTTACCACCAGAAGTATTATTTTGTTAAAACTTTTGATAATTTAATAGGCTGAAAAAATTCTCTAATTGCTAACAGTGACTTCCTCGCTGATCTCCTTCCTGTGGTCATATCACACTCCAATCAAGCCTCCACACTTTCCTCTAAAATTCAAGCTTGATCATATCACTTTCCTGCTAAACCAAATCACTTGTTCCCCACTGCTTGTCATATCCAGTCATGAGTGTACAGAATGTTTCATTAGCTCTTTTATAACCTAGTCTTTATTTCCAGTTTCATTTTTAACCTCTCTCCTATATTCTCTTCTACAGTAACAATAACCACTCACAGTTCCTACACTGCCTTGTTTTACACTTTTCATTTTCACATGCTGTTCATTGTGTCTTGAATGCCTTTCCCCACTTGGTTTGAACACTCACAAAGTCTGTTTATAAAGAAGGCAGGAGCTGGATGTGGTGTTCCATTCCTGGGGATGGGGGTGCCGCTATGATCGGCATCTTACTGGGTCTCTTTATCACTGTCCCTGTGAAGATGTGTCTCAGCCTTTCACATGGCAGGCAAACTACTGTTCCCTTTCAAGCCTCTTCCATCAGTAATTTCTTCTAAGTAAGCTTTCATAATTTTTGTTGATTGTGCCTGGCAGTGGTGGTGTTTATGCTGCCCTTCAGTAGCCGTTCACCCAATTCTGTCTTCTCAAACATTTCTGGGAGGCACCCTGAGCCTCTGTGAGACTTGAACTTTAGTGTCAAGTGTGTTGCTGTCACTGTGTGTGTTACAGCAGATCTAGTGTGCAAGTATCACTTGCATAGCTTTTGTTAAGTATTTCGTGTCAAAAATGCTTTTGAAGACACAAAATAAATTGCTGATACACAAAATAATGGCAGAAATATGAGCAAAAACATGTGTAGTGGAACAGTCAACTTGGGGTTGAATGGTAGAATGAAGTAACAGGATCCCCCATTCACTGGCTGAGAACATCTGGTCTACACTTCTGGGTCATTAGCTATATGCCTGCAAAAACACTCGAAATGTGAACATTTTAATTTATTTATAGTACATTTTAATGGATTGTTACTATGTATTTACATATTTTTAAAGAAACTCTCATAGGTACAAATAGTTCCTTAAATAATAAGCTCTGAATAGAGCATTGTTCAAGGTGGTTATATGTGACAACAAGCCAAGTCCTACTTGTATTTAAAACAGTGCAAGTTATCAGCCCCTCTAGGAAATTTCTTCTAGCACTTCTCTTCCTTTGTGCCTCCTTTTATGTAATTGATTTGTATTGAATTTTGATTTACTGAAAGGTTGAGGTGACTTTGGAACAAATTACAGTCATGTGCTGGACAATGATATTTCCTTTCAGTCAACAATGGACCTTGCATATGTGGCAGTTGCACTGTAAGATTATATTGACAATATCGCATTTTTATTGAACCTTTCCTATGTTTAGACATTTTAGATACACAAATATTTACCACTGCATTACAGTTGCCTAAAATATTCAGTATAGTCACATGCTGTACAGGTTTGTAGCCTAGGAGTCATAGGCTGCTGCTGTACCATAGAGCACAGGTGTGTAGTAGGCTATACCATCTAGGTTTGTGTACCATGGCAAGATCACCCAATGACACATTTCTCAGAATGTGTCCTGGTTGTTAAGTGATGCCTGATTTGTAGATATGATCACCATGACCAGAGTTGGATTGACTCAAGTAATCACTGAATTGGATGAGATCTTAGATGTCATTTTGCCCAGCTTCTCACTCAGCAAAGGAAGTGATAGAGGATCACATTATGTAAGATAGGTTAACTTTCATTGTTAGAAAAGTTATCCCTCATGTACAGAAAATTCCCCTCAGCACTTGGTCTGACTTTTAACTCCAAAGAATGAATCCAACCCCTTTGTCATAAAGTAGACCTTTGCAAGTTTGAGCCCAGCAAGCTCATTTCATCTTTGCTGTTCCAGGCTAAACATCTTTAGTTCCTTAGATGACTACTGTGTGCCTCAGGTACTGTTCTGGTGCTGGTGGAGCAGAGTCTAGTCTGGCTTTAGGTCTGGAGAACTCCCAAATTATAATAGAATGGGAGAGTACTATCCCTTTCATTTCACTGTCCTATTTGAGTAGCTTAAGAGTTTATCTGTCAGCTGAACTTTGTGGATTAGTCAGGACTCCTTGGGCTGCCAGTAACAAAAACTTAATTCAAACCAACTTAAACAAGAAAAAGCTCATGTAAGTGGCAAATCATACAATTCTAAGGGGTGGCTTTAGGCAAAATTGGATTCTGGGATGCAATGCCAGCTGGGCTCTATTCCTGTCTTCATCTTTTCTTTGTGCTGTTCTGGATAGGCAAGATAGCCAGCAGCCCCACCCTTACATTCTCATTGTAACTCATGATTGTAGAGAAAGAGGGGCCATCTTTTTAAAGTCTTTCTGACAAAGCATCAGAGGAGATTGGCTCAGCCTGGATCATGTGCCCATCCCTGAACCAATCACTGTGGCTGTGTGGCATGGAGTACAGGGGACAGCCTTTCTGTTACTTCCCCTGCTCTGCCACTATCCCTCCCCACTTTAAGCATATAGGACTGGAAAGGATTACTTTGGAATGGGGCTCTCAAAAGGAAGTGATCCTGGGAAGATAAGCATATGTCTACTAAGTTACTATTCTGGGAAGACCATGGCTCAAATCTTCAAAATCCAAAATGTAATCTATCAGGCACCAGATAGGGAAAAAGGTGGGCTGTGGGCCCCATTGTAAGTGGGCAATAGACTCGAACAGAAACTTCTCTGAAAATAGCAGACAAATGGCCAACAAAAACATGAAAAAATGCTCATCATCCCTAATCATCAGAGAAATACAGATCAAAATCACTCTGAGATATCTTTCAACTCC
The DNA here is from genome assembly GCA_963574575.1 of Galagoides demidoff. NCBI lineage: Eukaryota > Metazoa > Chordata > Mammalia > Primates > Galagidae > Galagoides > Galagoides demidoff. The sequence continues at coordinate 1,209 of CAUYQV010012954.1, read as the reverse complement.
AATGAAAATAGCCCACATCACAAAGCCCCAAATCTGTAAATGCTGGCATGGATGTGGAGATAAGGGAACACTTCTAGTGCTGTGGGATTACAAACGAATACCCTTTATGGAAAGAAGTATGGAGAATTCTTAAAGAACTAAAAATTAACCTTTCGGTTGATCCCACAATTCCATTACTAGGTATCTACCCAGAAGAACAAAAATCATTTCACACCAGAATGTTTATTGCAGCTCAATTCACAATTGCCAAGTTGTATAAGTAACCCAAATGCCTATCAACCCATGAATGGATTAACAACTGTGGCATGTGTATTCCATGGAGTACTATTCAGCCATAAGATAAGATGGAGACTTTACATTTTTTACGTTTACCTGGATGGAATTGAAACACATTCTTCTTGGTAAAGTATCTCAAGAATGGGAAAAAAAGTATCCAATGTACTCAATACTAATATGAAACCAATATATAAACTATTACATGCTCACATGAATGATAAAACACAAATATAGTCTGGTAAGAGGGAGTGAACAGAAGGGAGGGGGGCATTGGTAGGAAGAGGGAGGGTGATTGGTGGGATCTCACCTAATGTGCACAACGTGAGGGTGTTCAGCACACCCCTGGGGTGAAGGGCTCAACTACAACCCGGTCTTTACCTTGGAAGCGAGAAAAATGTAAAAATTTGTACCTTCATATTAATTTTAAATTAAAACTCCCCCCAAACCAAAAAACAAAGTCCAAAATGCAGAAATAATATGGCTGGGCAAAAGCAGAAGCAATGATCAGATGGAACACCATTTTATATCATGCGGGCCATTTTTAACTCAAAGTTCCCTAACGGCACCTTACTAAACAGCATTAGGACTTGGACAATGTTTTATTGAGAAACTGCCTACAATGTGTGTAGTTTAATATTTTTTTTTAACATCAAATTTTTATTTTTTAATTGTTTTTTTATCAAATCATAACTTTGTATATTGATGCATTTATGGGGTTCAGGGTACTGCTTCGATATACAATGTGAAATGTTTATATTGAACTAACACATCCATCACAAATTATACTCATTTCTTAATAGTTTTGAAATGTACCATTGCATCATGCACATTAGGTGAGGTCCCTTCAAATATCCTCCCTTCCCCTTTATCTCCCCTCCCCTCCTCTCTCTCTCCCATTCCCTTCCTGAGGAGCATGGTATATAGTCATGATGT
>CAUYQV010012948.1:0-55856 GCA_963574575.1 Galagoides demidoff | reverse complement strand
AATGATTAACCAAATGATATGAAAGTTATGTTAACCAGCTTGATGAAGATGTTTCAAATTGTATATGAAACAGCACAATGTACCCCATGTTGGCATCAATGTACACAGAAACCAATTAATAAAAAAAAAAAAAAAGAAAAGAAAAGAACAAAAATTGGGACTTTTTAAAAATGCCACAGGATGAGGGACAAATTGCTAAAAATCAGGACTGTCCTGCCAAAAGCGGGACATCTGGTCACCTTAACTAAACCCTTGTTTTTCATTTCTAAGAGTCAACAGAACTGCTCCATTGGCAAAATAGATTTTAACTCAGATGTTCACTTTCACCAATCACTGCTGGCTGCCTGAGGCTCTCCCGAGCAGAACCAGACCCAGCTCATTGAGTTGTGCTGTGATCGATTAGTGCTGTCTGCAGGGGTACAGAAAGGGTTGATGACACCTTCTAAGTCATCTCCCGTTGGAACAATACTGGGTTATCTGGGGAAAAAATGGCCAAGAGCAAGGAGAAAGTGCCAGCAGCAATAAGAATGAGTTTTATCAGAATACAGAAAGAGAAATACAATGGTGATAAACTCTTACATCATGCTGGACTGAGAATATTCTGAAATGGACAAAGGAAGCGAGCTATAGAAAAGACTTAGAAAACGAGTTATCTTTACATCTCTAATGTAAGAGTCAGGTATACTAGGTTTCAAATTCTGCCTTTCCTACGTCTTACAGAAGAATTGAAGCAACAGACTTTTGAAGATATTCACCTTCCGTGGCTGGACTGTATCCAGTGACTCATTTAAAGTCAGTGAAATGTATTTTGAGTATTGCAAATCTTCAGTGAAGAAAACTTACCGTTGGTCCAATAAAGCCCTCCCTGCTGTACCAATTACCTAAACAGAGGAAGCCGAGATTCCACAGTCCCAGCTGTACCATCACGCCAAATCCTGGGAACACAAACAAAGCTTGAAATCTTGTCTCTAATTAAATCATGTGGAGCCTGGTGACTTTGCTGGCCTCCTGCACAGCAGCAAACCATGTGAAACCCCGAGCTGGCTCCCTTGGTGGCTAATGTCTCTAATAAAGACACAACCCCCAGCCTGTATCTGTGCTCCCAAGAAGTGGCACCAAATGAAGAGGACAGGAACACTTGCAGTTATCAAAAGGGCACAGTTAGAGAGCTGTCTGCTCACTAAATGAAGCAAGAGTGAAGCTTCATATTCCTCTATCTTCCCCACTTTTTGCAAAGAAGTACCCAAAGGGGTGACTATTGCAAAGAGCCCTGCACTAGAGCTCTAATTCACATCCCCACCTCTGATGCTTTTATTTATTCATTCAAGCAGTATTCTGCCCAAACCTGTGATGAATTATGGATGACCCAGTCACCTCGCCCCAGTACTGCAGGCTCTGCTGGTAGCTAGGACACTATACTCAGCAGCGTTGATTTCAGCAGGCATAGATTGACCCAAGGTGCCCTACGCTGAGGATCTCACTGGCCATGTGGGATGATCAGAGGATCTGTGACCACATACATCTCTCCCACTCAGTCCAGAAATCCTAAAATTCTAAAATTAGAGACATATGGGCCAGGCGCAGTGGCTCACGCCTATAATCCTAGTACTCTAGGAAGCTGAAACAGGTGGATTGCTTGAGCTCATGAGTTCAAGACAAGTCTGAGAAAGAGCAAGGCTCCATCTCTACTAAAAATAGAAAAATCAGCCAGTCATTATGGTGGGCACTTGTAATCCCAGCTACTCGGGAGGCTGAGGCAAGAGGATCACTGGAGACCGAGACTTTGAGGTTGCTGTGAGCTGTGATGACACCACAGCACTCTACCCAGAGTAACAGAGTGAGACTCTGTCTCAAAAAGATAAATAAATAAAATAAAATTAGAGATTCATTCCTTTAGGTTCCTTATTAAATGTCCCTTTAGAAATGTGTTGGCACGGTTATCAGTTATTATCACCTTAGCATGATATATTTCCACTTGAGAGCCTACTGCATGCCAGGAGCTGTGTTTGGCTACCTTAGACTCTATAATCCTCAGAGCATTCCAGCAAGTTCTAACCATATCCATACACACACTCTCACACACATATTTTTTTGAAGACCTGCTATGTGCAGGGATTTGTGTTCAGCTGCTGAGCAGGTAAAGGATGGTTTGGTGTATGGTAGATAAAGATGAATCACTTGCATCCCTAATCACCATCTAGGAGGGGAGATAAGATTAATACATTAAACAAATATAGAACATGGTGAATTTATTGCCATGAAAAAGGTACAAAGTACTATGTTTGAACTTAAGATGTGTGAAAGGGCAGAGAGTATATTCCATTTTGGGACCTGGTCGTTCACTAAACACGTATTGACTGAACACAAATGGAGTCTCTAATACTAGAAATTATGTTGGATCAAAGACTTTGAGGTGAGAAAGAGCAGGGTTACGTGGGATGGGGGGAGGTAAAGAAGAAATATAGGTAGAGATGATTTATAAGCAAATCAGTAAGGATGGGAAGCACGAAAGGGAGAAATAGGATATAAAATTAGAAAGATCAAGTGGAGCCAGGTTATGAAAGGTTTTGTATGTCACACTAGAGAGTTCAGACCTTATTCTACAATCGATAGGGAGCCAGAGGTTTAGAGCTAGAAATTGATGTATTCAGGACTCTGCTTTATAAAGACTGACTTGGCAACAATATATGGAGGAAATTAAACCCAAGAAAAATATGGTAGCAGACCATCAAAGAAATTTCTGAGTGCTGTAGGAGGGATAAAGGCATGATTTGGAACACCTAATAGTGAAAACAGGGAGAAGAGGATCTGAGCTGGCCCTACTGGATTCTAGGCCAAGTTCTAGGTCATATTCCTACCAAGTAGACTGCACAGTGCCTGGCACAGAGTAGGCACAGTATAAACTTCAGAGTGTGGATAAATGGAGGAATTAAACATCACTCATGTTTGGATCTACACGTCCGTGAACATTGTCAGAACAGGTTTGAGAAAGCAGACCATTTCTTGGACCAAGGCTATTGACCGAGTGAGAAAGATGGGAGATTAGAAAACATGCGGATATACATGTGATCCACACTGGGCTTGGCAACAACACAGGGGGGCTGGAAGTTGAACAAGAGGCAGGAGGCAGAAAAGGAGAATAGCAGGGAACTTCTGCTGGAGGGCCTCCAAGGACAGGGTGTGCATACTGCTAGCCTGTGGTTTGGGGACATGGCTGACCCCTGTGAGGACTATCAGGTGCAGATGTCTATCAGGCATCATGAAGAGCACTGTGTCAGGACAAGTGCTGACATGAAGTCCTGCTTACAAAGATGAGATCTGCAGTCACAGAGTGTTCATACAGGCCTGTGCAGGAATTCTGATTATGCCACTTACTAATCAGGTCACATCATCAGAATGTTCTGGGTCTTGATTTGCTCAGTCTAGATTGCACAGTGCCTGGCACAGAGTACGCACAGTATAAATAGATAATCTTACCAAACAGAATGACTTAGAGGATGGATGAGATGGTAGATGTCTACTAAAAACTTACACATTCCAAAAACTTCATATACGAGTTGTTATGGAAAGGAAACTGCCCGGCCAGGCCCTGCATTCCCCAGCTCCCCTGTGCTCAGGTGCAGCTGCATTTGTAAGCAGAAACGACATGTGCTTTTCCCTGGCTGGGGTTTTTAAGAAGCAGGTAAATCTTCTCTACTTGCTTTTCTCCAGCCAAAAGGGTTGAATGGAAAGCAGTCTAGGGTCCTCTGGGCTCCCAGGAGGTGGTGGGGCAGTGCCAGGGACAAGGTCTGGGTGGCAGACCATCATGTGGCAGAAACTCACCCTGAGATCAGGGATCAGCATCACAGGATCATGTGAACAAGAAATAAGCCTCTTAGGGGATCAAACTGCTGAAATTTTGTGATTTATTTGCTACGGCGGGAGGCCCCATGCTAACAAATACAGCAAGGATTACAAGATAAATAACAGATAAAGCAGGCACACTCCATCTTCTCATGGTATGTATTTAGTAAACAAGAGACAGAACCAAAAGAAAGAAGAAAGAAAGATGTGGGACTTGTGATGCTGAGCAGAGGCCCCGGCTCACAGCCTGTTGGAAAGTGCTCTGGGAATTAGGGGTCCAGTTTCTCTTTCTTTCCTTTGGTACTTTTCAGCTAGTAGGAGATATGTTTTCAGATCTAAAGAAAGGAGCACTTTTATAGGAATGAATGAACAAATAAATAAATGTATGGAAAGGAGTTCATGGGCCTCCTGAACCCTATCTTTGTTTAACATCTGAACACACAAGCACACACACACACATGCCCGCCCACCCCCAACCTTGGTTAAGAACCCTTGAATTAGAATTTGGAGCTGTTGACTACCTGCTGTGTCCTGGCTCTACAACTCACCAGCAAGGCCTCTGTCTGTGGTAAACAAAATAAGGACACCACAAAAGATGTCCATATCCCCACAGCCAGAATCTGTGATGATGTTACCTTACATAGCAAAAGGGATTTCATAGATAAATCAAGGATTTTGAGATGAAGAGGTTATCCAGATTATCTGGGTGGGCCCAATGTCATCACAGGGTCCTCCTAAACAAAAGTGGGACAGAGGAGAGTCAAAGCGAGAGAGAGGATGTGATGATCTAACCAAAATTCAGAGCATCAGAAACAGACAGGAAGCTGGTGACACCGCCAGATATGAAGATGGAGGAAGGGGCCACTAGCCCAGGACTGCAGGTGGCCTACAGAAGCTGGAGAAAGCAAGGAAATGGATGTTCCCCCAGAGCCTCCAAGATGACCTAGCCCTTCTGACAACATCATTTTATTCCCATGGGACTTATTTGAGACTTCTGATCTCTAGAAATGTTAAGATAACAAATGTTTTAAGCCACTAAGTTCACAGTAATTTTCTCCAATAGCAACTGGAAGCTAATACATCTCCCCAGAACCAGGCCCCAGAGCACAGCTGCCGGCTTCCTCCTTGGCTTGGCTTGCTATCCTGGCCACACAGAAATAAGTGGCCACTCTGAGCTCTCGAGCCTTCGTCTCCAGAGCTGAGAAGTAAGTCCTAATACTAACGTGCAGAGCCCTCCCCAGCACAGCTGTCCAACCCTGCGATCCAGCCATTATCCATCACGGGCCAAACCAACCATGACAGTGCACTAGATAACTACCAGCTCTATTAAGCTGGGAAATGACTTCTCAGCAACCTAAAGGATTTTGCAGTCGTCAGATTACTAATCCATTACTGGGAAGGCTTGACATTTTCTCTTTAATTCTTCACCAGGTAGCCAATTAGGCAGAGGACATCGTCAGATAATAATATTTTTATTGCAATTTCTATGTCCTGCAGAATTATTGCGTGTGTTCAGCAATAGAATGCGTGAGTTTCCAAATTGACTTCATGTTTTAAACGATTATAATGAGCACATTAACAGCCCCTCAAGTGGAAACAGGCCCTTCTTATTCCTCTTCTGTTTCTGAAACAGGGGTATCAGGTAGGGAGGTGTCATGGACTGGATTGTGTCTCCCCCAAAATTCATTCTTTGATGTCCTAATGCCCTGTACCTTAGAAAGTGACTGCGCTTGGAGGCAGGGTCTTGAAAGAGATAACTGAAGTTAATTGAAGTCGGTAGGGTAGGCTATGACACAATATGACAGACGTCATTTTAAGAAGAGGAGGTTAGGACGTCAACACACAAGAGAAAAAGACAGTCAAGGAGAGAGACTTCCAAAAAACAACACTGCTAACCCCTTGCTCACAGACTTTCAGCCTCCAGAACTGAGAGGAAATAAATCTCTGTTGTTTAAGCCACCCAGTCTGTGGTACTTTCTTACCAGATCCCTAGCAAACTAATACTATAGGGGGGATATCTTTATCAGCACTCTACAACTGCAATAAAGATTTCTTTGCTCGGCAAATAACTGGAATTAATGTGCTGAGATTTTGTTGCTATTATAATCAACTCTTTTATAAAAGTAGCAAATCGATATCTGATATCTTGTCCACTGCATCAACTAATTAGGTAAAAGAAACTAACATTTTGCAAGTCCCTGCCATACACCAGCCACAGTAAGATGCTCGCCAAATCTGTTATCTCATTTAATCCTCCCAAGAGGCTTGGTTGTTCCTTAAACGGAAAAACAAAAACACAGATGAGTAGACAATGTGGTGAGAGCTCCGAAGGAGATGTGAGGATTAAAAGAGGCTCTGTGTGCCCTGTCCTTCGAGGTGGTGAGCTACTTCCCAGGACACGAAAGAGAAAAGCGTGCTTCTTTCTAGCGTATACACAGGAAACAAAAATCCAGCTGCCTCCGGAGGGGGCGCGCCTCATTTCCCCTCCCTTGGTAACGAGCTGATGCTGCCGCTGCTGCTTCGGGAGTGCGATAAACAAGTTGTAATATATTAGCGCGAGTGGCGCAGCGGCAAGCTTCCATAGCTGGCAGGATTCCTGAGAAATGGCTTTTATGGCACCGAGATCTCCTTGGAGACCTTAAATAACAGCCTAAAATGTATGGTACAGAGATCACCAGGTTTATTACTTTAGTTTCGGGCTGGCGTTCCGCAATTTATAGTTTTCCTGATAAATTGGGATCCATTCAGCGGGGGCATGTTCTGTATGTAGGACGGTAGAATTGTCCCTTGCATTGAAGGATTAGAAATGGGCAGATGCCTCGACTGGGTGAGTGCCTGGGCTCATTTCACAAAGGAATGGGATCCCACAGCAGGGCTGCACCCCGTTCTCCGTCTCCTAACGTCTTCTGGGCACTGCAGTTAGTTTTCTCATACTTTCATCAGAACCTGGCTATGGGCAAGCAGATGCCACGTGTCATAGTCCCTTGGGGGGAGAGAGGGAGGAGGGCGGTCCTGTACTAAAGGTTGCAAATTAAAATTTCACTTCATATCCAGTGTACTCCATACTAACATGAAACCAATATATAAACAATTACACGCCCTCATAAAAGAAAAAAAACAGTAGTAGAATCTAGCAAGGGGACTAGACTTGGGAAGGGAAGAGGAAGGAGGGAGGACCGGGGAGGAGGGAGGGCCATTGGCGGATCTCACTTAATGGACACAATGTAAGGGTGTTTGGCACGCCCCGCCCCACAAGGGCTCAGCTACAACTTGAACTTTACCTTAGAAATGAAAACAATGTCACCTAAACTCTTGTACCCTCATATCAACCTCAAAAGAAAACTGAAACAGAAAACAAAAACAAAAAATCTCACTCTGGAATTCAGCAATAAAGGGAAGTCTTTTTATACAGAACCTCGGAATATATTCCTTCCTATTTTCCATGGATTAAATAAAAATAAAATCTACTTTTTAGCAGCTGTGGCTTACGGCCTATATGTACTTAATTAAGCTCATGTTATTTGAAATCAGATTTTACGAGCCATGAACAAAGGAACATTTGAGAAAAAGCTGTGAGTTTGTGTTCCTGGTTTTCATCCAGTTAATCAGCATGTGTTAGCTTCAAAAAAAAAAAGGAAGAAAGAGAAAGGACAGAAATTGAATTTTGTCATTGTCATTATTGTTGTTCCAGCTTAACAAAAAATCAAGCCAGTATGCAGGAGCAGTAACTTTGCTTCAGCTGAAAATCTGGTATAGATTTTAGCATTTGGACCTTGGAGCCCTTCCAGATCCCATCTGGCTGTTAATCTGCAAAGGATGAAGGATTTACACAAAGGGCCTCAACTCTGAAGTGTCATTAAGTTCTATTGCGTCAATAATTCCTGAAAATGAATTAAAACAACAAAACTCAATAATTTAATAATTTTATAGGCATTGTTAGCCTGTTCCTTTGGAGGAAAAGAGAAGAAATGGTCTTGGGCATGAGAAATTGGAAAAATGGTTAGGAGAAAAGTAGTTCACCTCCCCCCACCCCCAATAAATTCCAGATATTCCTTTGAGCTTAGATGCTACCCAGTCTTTACTGGGCACCATAGCTCAGTCGTTAGTGTGCTGGCCCCACACACCGGGGATGGTGTGTTTGAACCTCACCTGGGCCTGATTCACAAAAAAAAAAAAGAAGAAGAAAATACCCAGTTTCAGCTGGGTGCTGTAGCTCAGCAGTTAGCACACTGGCCCCGCACCCCAGGCACGGTGAGTTCAAACCTCCCCTGGGCCTGATTCACAAAAAGAAGAAGAAGATACCCAGTTTTCTGTAGTGAGAAATGCTTTTCAATGTATGAGTGCACATCACAGCTGCCTCCTGGGTAACTGACTTTCTCCATAATGGGTCTCTCTCAGATAAGGAAGCTCCTCGGCCACGTGATATCACTGGGCTCCCGATAAAGGAGATGAGGCAGGTGACATCACTGTTGAGAGTCAGGGCATCCTATGCCTCAGTTACAGAAGCAGCTGCTGCAGAACCAGAGCTGGGTCTGAGCATCCTCACAGGGGTCTTTATCAAACATAAAGGTACTGGTTGTTGACAAGTAAAAAACAACCCAGGTTGCTTACAGGATTAAAAACCTATCGCCAGATGCTCAGGGGTCGTGCCTCTTGGGAAGGATGCATTCTGGAAATGACTTCTCTGCATGCAATAGTCACACGTACAGTGGCCACCCAGATAGAGAGGGAGGCAGAGGATATTGACGAGGCAAGGGCAGATGAAGGCAATGATGGTCCCAGACCAGCTATCTTAGCTGCCATGCAGGAAATACTTCTACTGGGTCCCTTCACTCCTACAACAGCCCTGCAAGGTAAGAATTGCTACTATTATTCGTATTTTACCTGCAAAGACACTGACACTTTGACGGAATGACTCATTGCAAGATCCACAAGCAGTAAGTGATGGAAACAGGGTTTGAAACCCAGGAACATTTCTCCACAGGGCACATTTCAAGCACTAGGATATAGCCCTGCTGGAGAAACCTGGGTTGATTAAGCTCTCCAACCAACCTGAAGCCAGACTTGGGGAGCACAGTTCCTTTGTCATTAGGGACCGCCAGTAGAGTCCTCATAATTTAAGACAAATTCAGACATCAAGATCTACTGATGTATCCGCAGACAAGAAATCACCCACTGGAAGCTCAAGCATCTTATGGCCTATGGCTAAATGATTTACGATGGTCATTTAAACTTTGCTGCAGGACCATCAAAACATTCTTCTCTGTGGTATTTTCAGGATCCTTCCCACACCTTCCTGGCCCGACTCCCAGTTATCCTTCAGCGGCTAATCCTTTTCTCTTGTCAGTGGTTCCTTGCACTCTGAACACTTCCAATTACTAGGTTGTTAACTGGAATAAAACAACCTCACAGACCCTTCGGGGTAAGCCCAGAGAAATGGCAATCACTGCTACAAGCAAGAGATGGCTTCACCTTCAAAGAGAACAAATCAAAACCGCAGACCTCATACCCTCATTACCTCCCAGAAGAGAGCCAGTCATCTCCTAGAGCAAATCTTTTCTTTTCTTTTCTTTTCTTTTCTTTTCTTTTCCTGTCTTTCTTTCCTTCTTTCTTTTTTCTTTCTCATAAAACAGCAGCAGCTATGCTCATAGAGATAAATAACTAGCACATCCAGGAAAACCATTAAAATTACAACCAACAACAACTACCAGCTCCTGCAATGATGTGAAATAGCTACTTCCTGAAGAAGACACAGTAAGAGGCCATCTATGACCAGAAGGTGAGAAGATGCAACCCATGTGCAGAGATGGGGGGGAAAGGCTATATATTGAGGTCTTTGTCATTGACGGCTTACTTACAGTCAAAGCTCTCCCATTCCCACCTGTCTGGTGAGGAATTTGGCTGAGGGTTAGGGGAGAAAAGCCTGTTAACCTTTCCTTGTGTTGGAAGAGGAAAGAGCATCAGACACTCACCCCAAGAAAGGCCCCCCCAGACTGACATTCCTCCATCAGCTGCTCCCACGCTTTCTTGGGGTTTCTTTGATGGGGCCACAAGGAATGACTGCCCCACCCTCTGGAGACAACTCTGCTATGAATTCAGATTATTTATACATTCCTTCAGCAAAGCTCTAAATGGGCACCCTTGATATACCAGGCAGTAGTAGTGGTTATCAAAACACCGAAGACCCAGTACCCACCATGGCAAGGAGCTCCGAGACTGATTGAGAAAAGAGATAAAGGGACAGAGTACCATATTACATATAATCATGGTCATGACAAAAACAGGCACGAATTTCATGGGCACAGGTAGTGGGATGGAGGGTTAGAAAATCAGACTGGGGTCAAGAACAGGCACCTGGAAGTGAGGACTAAACTGAGTCTTAAAATACAAGCTAGGGAGTTTGAAAAGAAGAGGGCCCCATAAACAGATGGCTCAATTACCATGCCTAACTCAGATATACGACACCACCCTCTAAGAGAAACTAATGACAACAATCAGACGTCTCCATGAGAGCAGTGATCTTTCCTCCCTTGCAAACAATTCTACTTCGGCACTTCAGAATTGGCGTCAGGGCCCGGGACTGGCCAGGTCTCTCCCTAGCTTATCTAATTGTCTGGACATGGACCACTGTGCTACCTAGCTCAGAATTAACTCCACTTAGGTGCTGGAGGGCAATTCATCTTAGCAGAAGGGAGAGAGAGAGAAACAGTCTTAGTAGGAGAGTAAATTTCAGCAGTCCTCATAGAGAGATGCTGGGCAGATGCCCTTGGAACAGGAGAAGCAAAAGAGTCAGAGTGAGCAAGTCAGTGAAAGAATGTGCACTCCCCGAGTGACTTCTCCTACAGCTACTTATAGACATGATCCTGCAGCTACTTGCACCACAGGCACAGAGACTGCCAATCACTGATGTTCTCATTTTGTGCGCTCTTATATTAAGGAGAGACTAATCCCTTCCCCATGTCCTTATCACCAACGTGTTAGAGTACCAAGCTGTTACAGGTGTTTTCTATAATTACAGTGTGTAGCTCAGCTCTCGCTTCTCCTTTCCTTAAGCTTTATGGTCTGCTACAGATCAATGCAGGGCAGATGTGCCATGAATATCTATTTCCTGAACAGGCCAAGCACACCTGGCCTCAGGACATTTGCACATGTTACTCCCACTACACTGAATATTTCTCCCCCCACCTACATGGCATACTGTGGCTCTTCTTCCCAGTCTTTCTGAATGCCTTTGCCCTGTCTGCGCTTTCCGGAGACCCCACTAACTGACATAGCACATGGTTGTTTGTTTATTGTCTGTCCTTCCCACTGGAATACGAGCTCCACAAGAGTAGGAACCTTATCTTTCAGGTTAGTTGATATCTTCAGCAACTAAACAATACCCAGCACATAGAAAACACTCAATAAACACTTGTCGAATGAAGGAATTCAGGTGACTGCTCTCTCAAAGCCACCCTAATCCCTCCAATTCTCTGTTCATCAAACCACTCTGTAGTTCCTAATTCAGTTACCCTAACCTCAGGAGCAGAATGCTCTGAAGAGTGATTTTGTTTGTTTCACTTTGATGTGAAGGCAGAGACAGTTTTACAGTGTGTTTCTAATACACACAGAATGGTCTCCCATTTTCTGTAAGGTCAACCAAATTCATTGGCATGACAAGCTAACAGCTTTGGTGACTGGACTCCTACTTCCTCCCCCAGTCTCCGTCCCTCCACTCGCCATCTCCTACTTCAGATTCTGACGCTCCAGCGAACGGCTCCATCCACTTACCCCACAGTATAGTTTCCTGCACCTTTGCACAAGCTGTTTCCTTTTCCTTACCAATCTCCCTCTTGCTTTGCCAAGTTAACACACACCTATTCTCTAGTTAGAAGATCATAGAAACTGGAATTCAAACAGAGAGGACCAAGCCAGGGGAAGACCAGCAGGTGCATCTCTGGGTAGCGGAGGAGCTTTCGGGTCATAAAGCCTGTCCATGAAGAAGGCAGGGGAGACCCCAGCCAGCTGCAGAGGTCCCCAATTCAGTAAACATCCCATGTGTTGGACAAATAATAACAACAATGTTATTAATAAGTTTATTTGTTTCATGTGGTCACTTGATGTCAGGTTTTTGCCTATGTTCTTTCATATCTATCCCGGTCAGTGTTTGAGCTGGTACATTTGTAAAATTGACCAGGAATGCACAGAGCCGGTGTGTGGAGGTCTGGTCCTGGCATCCGTTCTGGAGGGAATGTTCTGATCCTGCATCAGACCTCTCATGATCCAAGTATGGATCCGAGTATTTGTCAGGGTCCTTTAGACTAAAAGTCCATGTATTTTCAGCTCAAGAAGAAGTTAGAAGATGAGTTTCCCAGACACCCAGACATCTGTGGCAAGGGGACTCCTCACTCCCCATTGAAGTGATGGTAGCATTTATGGTCATTGGGTCACTGTAAGAACAGCAGCAGTGGCTACCTGGGCAGGGAGAACAAGTTTCTGAAGCTGGCAGCTGCCATTAGCCTTCAGAAATAGTGTTCCACAACCAGAGTCCAGGGATGTTGGCCCAGCACTGTTGGCAGGTGCTTCTTGCTGGAAGGACTGACATTTCTCCTAGATACCTGGCCTTTCCTTGATGCTCTCACAGCCCCCAGGGCATAGGCACAAATGCATACTTCTGGTCTTTGCCTCTGTGTGTGTGTGTGTAAGGTTGTGTGTGTCACAGGAGCCAAGCTTCACACACAGGTCCTCCTACCCTCATATGCCCCTCCCTTTGCCATCTCTCCCTGCATTTCCCCACATCTCAATGTCCACCGTTTCCTTCTCAAGGGGGAGCCAAGAAAAGGAGCAGGTTGTGTGGGTGGGTGTCTCTGATTGCCATAACATATGCAAAAGTTAACAATTCAATAAACATCAGATGAGGTGAGAAAATAATAATAATAATGTTATTAATAAAAATGGGTTGTAGCAATTTAGCTCACTCTATGCATTTCATCCCAAATAGTGAATAGATAAGCATTTTATAAAAACATGATCGATGTTAAATAATAGCAAGATACGGGAGGGGGGAGGGAGAAGGGAGGGGAGGGGAGAGGGAGTGTGATTGGTGGGGCCACTTCTACGGTTTATCTTACAAGGGTACAAGTGAATCTTTCTAAAAGCAAAGTATGAATATCTTAACTCAATTACTAGGAAAATGACATGAAGGCTAAAAAGAAAGATCAATAGTGTTGGTGTTATCCCTTTTTTTCTTCTTTTTGCCTTAAATGTGACTGTAATGTTTGGAACTGGTACAGCCATTCTGCAGTCATGACGTAACATACATGAGAAATAGGTCAATGTAGTTACAAATATTCTATTTCTGGCTTTGCTGAGCTGTTAACACTAGCAGTAGTCTAACTCTAAATTTCTTGTTTAAGTTACAATCAGGTTTTCTGTTACTTTTAGGCCAAACACATACCTGACTTTAATTAGAAAGAAGCAATTTAAAACCCAATACCAGAACTTGTAACAGTTACCAAAAACTAAGAGCAAATATTATGCCAAGTGATGAAATGCAAAAAATGTTTTTGGTTACAATCAAGCAAGGGAGGGGGAAGGGTATTTTGGGGGACCTCACCTAATGTGCGTGAGGCAATGGGACATTTCAAAACTATTAAGAAAAGAGTATCATTGTGATGGATGTGTTACTTAGTTCAACGTGGGCATTTCGCATTGTATATCAAATCAGTACATTGAACCCATAAATGTATCAATGTACACAGTTATGATTTAGTAAAAATAAATAAATAAATAAAATAAAGTAATTAAAAATCAAGCAACAAGTACACTAAAATTCCTCCTTCTGCCATTCATATTCAACAATTTTCTTGATGGTTCTAGGAAGAATGCAGTTTGAAAAACAAAAACACAGAAAGACAAAACTAGGGAGACCTCACCATAATGCCATAAAGAAAGTTCCTAAAATCGACAGAATGTAGGGCTGTATTTTTGTGAGTTACTGAAATGAGATCCGTTGTGCAGCCAGCTGGGAATTCTGGAGTTGGTCTGTGCTGTCTAAATCAATTCTGGGGCTACGCAATAAATTGTGTCTGTTACTGTTTAAATATCAGCGGGCTGGACTTTTTAGATATTGGCAACAAAGCTAAGTTGTTTGGTTCCTGTTTGGTGGGGAGATTGGCCTTGGAAAATAATAGAGATTTAGGGATCCACCTTCCACCAGCCCTCCCCTGAAACAAGAGTCAGATACCTTGCAGGCTGTTAGGGCAGCAGTCAGAAGGAGAAGGTCTACTGAATAGGAAAGTCACAAGAATGTGAATATGCTTAGCTAAGATGAATGTAACCAATAGGGACCCTGTAGTTATCTTACTTTAGCTGTGACATCTTTTCTTAAGGTAAAAGGGGGAGTTCCTTTAATTGGGGCATGTGCATAGTTGAGGCAATAGTGTCCCTAAATGAATTACCCTCATTAATATAGTAAGCAGCATACCCACCAGCACTATGACAGTTTACAAATGCCATAGAAACTTCCAGAAGATACTCTGTGAAGACAAGAAAAGTGAGTGTTCCTGGTTCTAGGAATTCTCCACTGCTTTCCTAGAAAATATATGAATATTCCACCCCAGTTTAGCATATTATTAGTGATTAGCATAACAGAAAAGACCCTAATTTTTTTTTGGGGGGGGTACTGCCCCTTCTTGGATCAGACTACTCTTTTACTTGCTCTTAAAGAGTGAACCTTATTTTCAGAAAACCCCTCTGCTTCTGCTTTTACTCAATGCTTGGACTCTTAATCCTGCTCATGACCTTGTGCTTGAATTTTTCCTGCATGGAGGGTATGAACCCATCCTGCCATTGAAGGTGGTGGCCCATGATGATATATATGTGTTGTCCCCCTAGGTAAACAGTTATCTTCTCATTTGAACTTAGTTGCTGCTTATCTTACAGTAGAATTTGCATTTTTACGGAGTGCATTATTTTTGTAATCAATATAAGCAATGAGAAAAAAGAGAAGTCTCTCTGTTTTGCTTACCACATGATTGTTTTCTCAGAAAATCTGAGTCTCTAAGAAAAAGCTACTTGAATTAATAGAGAATTTGCCAAAGTGTTTGGCCAGTAAACATAGAAAGTGAATGGTTTGCTCTATTTTAGCAATACACAGGTAAATCTTTAAAATTTCATTAACCACAGTTCGGTGAGGTGCTTATGCCTGTAACCCAAACATTTTGGGAGACTGAGGTGGGGAGACTGCATGACACCAGGAGTTTGAGACCAGCCTGAGCAACACAACAAGACCCTGTGTCTACAAAAATTAAGAAAAATTTAGCCAGGCGTGGCGGTGTGCTCCTGTAGTTTCAGCCACTTGGGAGACTGAGGCAGAAGGATTGCTGGAGCCCAGGAATTCAAGACTGCAGTGAGCTATGATCCTGCCACTGTGCTCTAGCCTTGGTGATAGAGCTTGGTGCTATCTCTAAAACAAAAATAAAATAAAAAACAAAAGCAAAAGAAAATAAAATGTCATTAACTGTGATTATAAGAACTGTAGTGTATCTATGAAAAAACTTTACAGAAGGTGCAGTACTTAACAAAAAAAAAGTCATTTGAAAAAATGAAAAGTCATATCATATTCTTGGATGAGGAGATATGATATCATAAAAATGTCAATTCTCCTAAATTAAAAGAAATTTATTGCAATTTCAGTTAGAGTCCAACTGTGTTGTATTTTGTTTGTTTGCTGGTTTGAAATGTGCAATGTGATGTTTAAGATTATTTGGAAGAATAATTGTATATCAGGTTGCTAAAAAGTATAAAAAAACAATAGTGAGAGCATCTTTGCACTACCAGGTTCCAGAACATGCTCGAAAGCTACTGTAATAAAACCAATCTGATAGAAACAGGATGATAAACAATGTGGAGCAAAGCAGAGAATCAGAAATGTATTCTCAGTAGGAAGAGGTAGATTGATCTAATTAAAGAAGTTGGCTCTACTTATTCTCCATCTGGAGGTATATCACTTGGTTCCCAATTTATATCATAGTCTACTATGAAATTACAAATAAATAAAAATGTTAATATAAAAAGAAAACAATAACTGCAAATGCAATCCAGGATTTGCGGACAACTTTCTTAATTAAGACAGAAAATGTGGCTCGGCACCTGTGGCTCAAGTAGCTAAGGCACCAGCCACATACACCTAAGGTAGCGGGTTCGAATCCAGCCAGGGCCTGCCAAACAACAATGATGGCTGCAACCAAAAAATAGCCAGGCCTTGTGGTGGGCGCCTGTGGTCCCAGCTACTTGGGAGGTGGAGGCAGGAGACTTGCTTGAGCCCAGGAGTTAGAGGTTGCTGTGAGCTGTGATGCCATGGCACTCTACCCAGGGGGATAGCTTGAGGCTCTGTCTCAAAATAAATAAATAAAAGACAGAAAACGCAGAATCTATAATAAGAAAAAGATAATGATTGACTATATAATATGGAGAAATTATAGATTACAAATGCATTTGACAGCTGGGCAAGGTGGCTCATGCCTGTAATCCTAGCACTCTGGGAGGCTGAGGTGGGTGGATTCCTGAGCCCGGGAGTTCTAAACCAGCCTGCGCAAGAGTGAGACCTTGTCTCTAAAAATAGCTGGGCATTGTGACAGGTGCCTATAATCCCAGCTACTTGGGAGGCTGAGGGAAGAGGATCATTGAGCCCAAGAGTTTGAGGTTCCTGTGAGCTGTGACACTACCGCACTCTACCAAGGGTGACAAAGTGAGACTCTGTCTCAAAAAAAACCCAACAAAACAAAATGAAACAAACAAAAAATCCCAAATGCATTTGGCAATGTGTTAAAATCTGTATATTCAGTGATCTCTTACAAGTTTGAGCAAATTTTACTTTTCTTTAAAAAAAGAAAGCAAAACAATGAGCCCAAAATAAAAATGAAGTAGGTAGTGTGAAACAGCAAGTACTAATGGCCCAAAACATACAGAAGTGTGTTCAAATTTGCTAATAGGGAGGTAAGTTGCTACTACCTGAAATCATATTTTAATACTACTTTTGACTAGGGAAAATGAAAAACAATAACACCTATTACTGGCAGGTTTGCGAAGAAATCCAATTGCTACTAGAAATAGGAATTGTTATTGCCTTTTGGGAAACTGTTCTGAAAACATTTATTACCATAAAAACACACTCATCTTTCAAATCTGCCTTCTTTAAAATGCAATCTCACAGGACTGTACTTCATATAAATAAAAGGTTCAAGTCAAGGATGTTTATTGCAGCAGTGTTTACAGTGCAAAAATGTGGAGACCAAATGAACGCACATAGGTAAGGAGCGATTGGATTGTATCAGTGTGTCAGTCAGGAGGATTAAGTGCAGGAAGTGGAAAGTACTTCATGTATTTTAAGCAGAAAAGGATTTAATACAAGGAATTATTGTTTTACACAATGATTGGAAGGGCTGTGACTCCTAAAACATCACAGACCTGACCCATCAGGGAAGGTACCTGCTCTGAGGTCACCTCTGAGGTTACCCTGAGGTTAAGACACCATTGCTGTTGTGACTGCAACTGACTTTGGACAGAAAGCTAGGGATCACTCACAGCTGGGATCCAGAAAGCAGCCTCGACTGCTCCACTGTGATCACTTCCTGACACCCAGGAGGCTGGATAACAAACACTGGTATGCTCTGATAGGAGACCCCTTGGGTGAATGACCTTGTTTGCCTGCAGAAAGAGTCCAAAGGGGCAAGAAAGTGGCTTCCTCCTCACCTCTGCTGCTTTGACCCTACGCGATGCCATCTAATTGGTGGAATTCATTTACATCGTGTCCTGGAATGGAGGGTATCTGGGGTAGAGTTTCTTGCTTCTCAACTTCTCTTCTAGGAAGAGTGTGGACTGGAGATTGAATGGATCCACCACAGCTAGCATGTGTGACAATGTATGAAGAATGAATTAGGGCCACACGGGCTGATTTCGAAGTATTTCTGAGAAATATTTTGAGTATGAAGACAAGCAAGATGCATAAAAGTGTTTGTCAAGTGATTTTGCCAAACCCCCATCCCTTCCCCAGATGTGTGTGCATGTGTGCACATATGCATACATGCGTGTGTGTCTGTGTGTGTTTGGATGAGTGGTGAATCATGTGATGAAGACAAGGAACAGAAAAGGGAAGAGGATATAAACAAATAAACAAAGCCCCCAACCCCATACATACTATTAGAAAACTCAGCATGTGTGCTATGATCATATATAGGTAAAATGGTGTGTGTGTGATTATATGAACATGGAGAAGAATGCGGAGTACTATAGACTAGGTTGTTTCCTGACGTGAGGAGAGCAAAAAGGGGCAGGAAAACAGAGATACCAAAAAAAAGTGCTGTCCTAAAATCTTAGGCCTGCATATGATCCATTCTTGTAAAATTATATATTATTGTGCACATATATGACTATGATGAAGAAATCAGAATAAGGTGAGGATTAGATTGACACTGAGTGACTACATCCACTGACTTGGAAGGTGGAATAGATGGCTACAGTAAAGGCCTTTGATGGATCCATGTGCTTGAGTAGTGTCCTCTCCTGCTGGCTCAGGGGCAGGCCCTGTGACTTGCTCTGCCTTCCATCTGCGCACAGGGCTTGCCCTCTTGGAGTGCTGCCACCATGTGAAGACATCTGCTGGACCTGGGTAGCCAAGCTGATAGCCAGCACCAATTGTCCACATGTTGAGTGAAACCATTTTGATTCTTCAGCTGCCAAATGACTGTATTCATGACTGACCCTTGGTGAGACCAGCAGAAGAACTATCCAGCTGAGCCCTGCTCCAATTGTAATCCTACCGAATCAAGGAAATAAATGATACCGTTTTAAGCTAGGGATTGGCAAACTCTTCTTAAAGGGCCAGACAATACATACTTTAGGCTTGTGGGCCATAAGATCATTCTCTTTATTGTTTTTTTGAGACAGAGTGTCACTTTGTTGTCTAGGCTAGAAAGCAGTGACATTGTCATAGCTCACTGTAACCTCCAACTCTTGGGCTCAATGGATCCTTCTGCCTTAGCCTCCTGAGTAGCTGGAATCACAGACATGTGCCACCATGCCTGGCTAATTCTATATTTAGTAGAGATGAGAGGGTCTCATTCTTACTTAGACTGGTCTTGAACGCCTGACCTGAAGTGTTCTTTCTGTCTTGACCTCCCTGTCAGGATTACAGGTGTGAGCCACGGAGCCTGGCTGCCATAAGGTCTTTATGATAACTATTTATCTGTGTGTTTTAGGGCCAAAGAAGCCACAGGCAAAAAGGAAAATGAATTGGCCTGTGCTCCAATAAAGCTTTCATTTGCAAAGACAGGTGGCAGGTTCACAGACTGTAGTTTGGCAACCCCATACTAAATTAGTCAGTTATCGAAAAGTGATGAAGAGGAAAGGTCCCTGACATTGCCAAGTGAAAAAGTCAAGTTGGAGAATAATGTGTAGGGTATGATTTTAGTTTGGAAAAAAGCCCTAAGCAAAACCCAGAAAACCTCCTGTATATGTGCACATTTGCAAGAATCTATGTGCAGAAGCTAGGAGAAAGTTCCAGAAGAATACACACCATTCTCTTGACTCTGGATTCCTCAGGGTAGTAGGTTGTTAGGTTGGTGGAGGAGGGGTATGCTGAGATAAACAACCATTTTTTTCATGTAGTTTTATGTTTCATGTTTTGAGCATAGGAATCCTGAATTTCGAAAAAAATTAAACAGGGAAAAAATGAAAAATAAAAAAATGCCTTGAAGTTTTTGTTTGGTACAGTTGAGGACCACATAAAGCTGCTGAGGGAAGGCATTGAACGTGTTCTCTGGTTTCATCTCCCATCATCTTCAGAAGGTGCTGGACACTGCCTTGGGGCAAGAGTAGGTGGCTGGTGGTGACAGAAAGTCTATGCATGCTGAGGATGATGGATCAATTTTCTATTTGAGTATTTTTTTCTAGGCTTTGAGTTTCTTCAGGCAGAATGGAAAAGACTGAAAGTCATGGTCACTGTCTAGTATTCTCGACATCTAAGAATTCATACCGGCCACCCATCCTGATTTCTCTGACTGAACCTTTTGGGTTGAGCCTCTGCTCTTGGCCAACTGTTGTCTTCACCACAGAACACCTCCCTGTCACAGCTGGGCTTTCTAGCACGCTCTCACCATCATTATCTGTGGGCTGTGAGAGCCTCTGTTACAACTTGTGAAAACCTGTCCTCCTTGGAATGTGAAATATCTTCTTTCCTCTGCAGAAAACCTCTCTTGATTGATTATTCCAATTGTCATGAGGCAGAAATCATTTACAAGAAGGATCACTGAGAAGCATAGTAAGTTTTAAAAAAGTGCTTAATAGCCTCTGCCAGCAATTCCCTACCGAGGCAGTGAGTGTAGCCAGTGAATGTGAGATGAGGCTTCACATTCTAGGGGAATGTTACAGAGAATCCTTTAGCCCTTTGACACTTTGCCATCCCCTCACAAAAAGGCCAGTAGAGCCAGATGACCAACAGTTCAAGCACATATGGAAAACATTGCAACACAGATGGGTGACGGGTTGTTTTGAAGGATAGGGTTTAAGAGAAACTCTTTGAACTGATAGTACTTGACCTAAATACATTTTATACGTAGGCATATGTATGCATTTGTAACTCATGTATGTATCTCACACATACATATATTACACACACACACCCCCTTAACTTTACCCTGCACAATGGTTTAGCAGTTTGATGTCTATTGTCTTGTCAAATCAGCAAATAGACTTCTTGATAATGACTTAAATCAATCTTTGCTTTAGTCTTAGTTTATACATGAAAATAATTTCATCAATTGATGACATTGTGCTTAAGTGATAATAAATTTTGAAAAAGTTAATTTAGTCTCCACAGGTAACCTGATTCCTATAGCTGTCTCTGTGGCATGGTAACACGTGATAGAGGGATAGGTATAACGAGGGCACTTGTGTTGCTAGCATGACAGCCATGGTGGTGAGGGGGGCCCAAATCTCCCTTCTTCTGCCCTCTGTGAAACGAAGTTATGAATCAGGAATAAGGTACATGCAGGGAAGATGAGCCACCAGATCCAGCCACATTTTAAGGATGTGGAATAGAATCCCTCTGGGAATTTATTTATTTTTAGTGTTTGCTTTTAAAGGAAAAAAAAAAAACAAACCACCATCACAAGCAAATAGGATTTGATGTAACAAAAACAAATTGCAAGAATTGGTTTGGAAAAAGGCCTCCCACTATGTGGCAGAGGTTTGGGATATCTGGCCTTGAGATAGGAGTTTAAAACCAACCTGGACAATATAAAGAGACCCCTATCTCCACAAGAACAACAAAAAAAAATTAGTTGGATGTGGTGGTAGTCTCAGCTGCTCAGGAGGCTAAGGCAGGAGGATCCTTTGAGCTTGGCAATTCGAGGCTATAGTGAGCTATGATCTGGCCACTGCACTCTAGCCTGGGTGACAGAGTGAGATCTTGTCTCTTAAATAAATAAATAAAAATGAATAAATAAATCACCTTGAGGACCTTCCCAGGCCAATTTCCTTGACTGTAGTTTACATGCTACCAGGTCAACAGGACACAGCAGACCCGATGTCACCCAAGCACCAAACCCCCCTGGGCAGGATGACCCGGGTATTGTATCTCAGCTGAGCTCCGTCTTGACTTTAAGACTGGTTTATGCACGTCCCTGAGCATTCAAGAGGAATTTTAGTTCTGGACTTTCTGACAGAGGGACTCTAGAATTTAATTTTTCCCACCTGCAGTAGGGTAAAACCCCCTTCTTTTGTGGCTAACAGGTAGTTTAAGTTGGGAGAAACACAGTCTTTGGTGTGGGAGCACGTGCTGAAAGGACTGCCTTAGACACGGCTGTGTCGGGGATGGTGGGAGCAGAGGGAGAAGGTTGCCCTTGCAGGACAAGAAGATGGGTTTCCACAGCAACTGGTGTAACCTTTATCCTTCACTCCTCTTTGCCAGCATTTGATAGGGGAAGGCCTAGGAGAGGGCAGAAAGGAGGTTTTAATTAGCTCATACATGGAGTGTCCAATTGTAGGCCTTTCCTGTAGAGCCTCACTGTGTCTGTCTGCCTTGTAGTGACGAGGGCTTCAAGGAGCAATTCTGGGAGAGAAGACCCTGCTCACAAACTCGGGAGCAGTGTGGGGTATACAAGTAAGTTAAGCACGTGAAGGCTGGGCCCAATGGCTCACGTTTGTAATCTTGGCATTCTAGGAGGCTGAGGTAGGAGGATCCCATGAGCTCAGGAGTTCCAGATCAGCCTGAGCAACAGTGAGACCCATCTGCTCTAAAAATAGAAAAACTAGCCAGGCATTGTGGTGGGTGCCTGTAGTCCCAGCCTGTTGCAGTGTAGGAAGGAACTGTAGTAACACAGTGGACTGAGAATTCCCCAGAGACTCTCCTGACCTGCAGGTGTCTGGAGGCAGAGGGAGAAACTCAGAGTTTTTGTGAAAAAGTCTGCTGAGACCCAGACAGATGGACCCCCTATCAGCCTGTAGCGAGGCAGATGGTGTTGCCCTGATTCAAATTCTCAGGAGGTTTTTATTTAAGATTTTAGGGCATGTGTTTACAGAATGAAGTAAAAAGTTAATAGTCTTATGACTCAATCATTCAGGTGGTCTTTTGATTATGAAAAAGGTCATCAGGGTGGAGGCAATAAATCATAGAACTAGGCAGAACTAAATAGATAGATAACAAAGGGCAGAACTAAAGAGATTCCAAAGTTGCCTTAGGGGATGGAAGAGGACCGATTAGGGTTATGGACCTCAGGCTGGATTGCCTTGGCTCAAGGGTAATTTTTTATCCTCTTCTAACTCTGCTGCTACCCTGTCTCCACGAAGCTGCTGAATTTTACTCAGATGTCTCCAAACTAGATTTATGTCTAGGTGAACATTCCGTTCTCCCTTGCCACCGCCACTATAGGTGAGCAGCAGGAGAGGAGGTGCTGAGACCTGGGGCCATTGTCATTTGAATCCTCTGAAATGTCCACCTGCATTATGTTACTACCCACACCAGCGGCTTGGGAGACTGAGGCAAGAGGATGGTTCAAGCCCGAGAGTTTAAGGTTGCTGTGAGCTATGATGCCACAGCATTCTACCTTGGGGCAACAGAGTGAGAGTTTCAAAAAAAAAAAAAGTTAAGATGTGGAGTCTGGAGTCAGACTCTTACCAGCTGCATGAACTTGGCCAAATTTCTTTATCCATTTGAATGAGGATGGTGATATGTTCATAGAGTGATGGTGATAATTAAATTATATTTTTATATGAAAATATGGTATTATAGGCATATAATAAACCAAGTACTTAATACATCATTCCATACATTTATTGCTTCTCACCACATACTTATTGATATCCTTATGGGCACATAGTCAGATCAACACTAACTCCTGCGCCAGAGGGTTCACAGATTCTCAGTCTCAGTTTTTTCCTTGAAGTATCTGTGAGATTGTCCAAATATAAATAAGCCTGATTATGTAGAAGAAAGAGGTGGCGGTCCCTGAGGACAGGTCAGGGGACAGAAGCAACCAGAAGCAGAGTCGTTGGCTGAATGCTGAGCTTCAGAAGGTCTTCACCAATGAGTCTGTTCTCTGTTAGTGAGACGCATACTTTCCACACCAAGGTGTTGCTCCACCCATAACGTTTATTCCACCATTATCCAGTCATACAGTGCTGATGGCAGTCCTTCCTTAGTCCCGTGAGAGGACTGTTCTGTGGCTCTAACTGAGCAGCAGAGAACAGGAGCTGGGCTGCTGATTGGGGAGGGCAGGCACATAATCACTCAGCTTGTATTAGCGTGGAGCAGGGGAAGTGACAAGTCTGCAGTTCATGTTCTTAGAAAGATGATGAGCTGTCTCAAACTGGCAATTTGGCTAAAAAAGAGTATGTAAGGCTCCAAGTAAATTTGTCACTTTATGTTCCCCTCCTCTTTCCTAAGTGTTAAAGCAAGTTTGCAGTTGAATTTCAGATATTCCAAAATCACATTTCCTGGCATTCATTGATGCTTCACTGGAAGTGAGATGCTAAATTGCTAAGGACGGTGTATTTTTCTTTTGCGCCCCAATCAAGCCTGGAACAACGCACACATTTATTTTTTTTTTTTTTCTATTACTCTTTTTGCTTTGGCTTTACAGTTGCCTGACTCAGAGACCACCTCATTTCCTTTGGTTCTTGAAGTTGTTGGTGAGCCATTGTTACTATACGGGTTGTGCCCAGATTTTTAAAATAGCAGGCAAATATACTTTTTCTGGAGTCAAGTGAATGATGTCTGATTTTAGGATTTGTCCTGGCATTCTTTAGGAACAGAAAAGGCTTGGAAGAATATACTCAAAACAGAGGGGCTGGAGAAGGAATCAGAATATATGATGCTTTTTCATTTCATGGCAGAGGGAGACCTTGTCCCCCTCTGCCACCCAGGCTGGAGTGCAATGGTGGGATTATAGCTCACAGCAGGCTTGAATTCCTGGGTTTAAGTATCTTCCTGCCTCTCCAGTAGCTAGAATTACAAGTGAGTGCTACCATACCTGGATAATTTTTTTTTATTCTTTTTTTTAAGAGACTGAATCTTTATCACCCTCGGTAGAATGCCATGTGCCATGGTGTCACAGTTCACAGCAGCCTCCAACTCCTGGGCTTTAGGCGATTGTCTTGCCTCAGCCTCCCGAGTAGGTGGGACTACAAGTGCCCACCACAACACCTGACTATTTTTTTGCTGCAGTTTGGCCAGGGCTGGGTTTGAACCCTTCATCCTCAGTATATGGGGCTGGTGCCCTACCCACTGAGCCACAAGCGCTGCCCCCTGCATCATTTTTTAATTTTGTGTAGAGATAACATCTTGTTATGTTGTTGGTTTTGAACTCCTGGCCTCAAGTGATCCTCCTGTCTTGGCCTCCCAAAGTGCTGGGATTACAGGTGTGAGCCACCAGGCCCCATGATAAGATAACTTTAAAAATTCAATCTCAAATTTCATTGGATGCAAAGGGTAAAGTTGCAGACTATGGACAAATCAGAGCCGTCCAGAGGAAGAATCTTCCTGTGGAAATCTGACCCAGCTGAAAATGATATAGCTTGTCAGCTCAAAGGAGAGAAAGGAGAGTAGTCACTGAGTCGCAGTCAGGAGGCACAGTGCCAAAGTTATAGACTTGGACCTAGGTGTCTCCTTGCAATAACACAGGCTGCCGGACGTAGTCTAAACAGGTCATAAAAGCCTTGGCAGCTTGATGGATGTGTACATCATTTATTTTTCCCCATATACAGAATGGAATCCTATGCAAGCGTTCCCAACTAGGCAAAGGATTATCTTTGTGTAGACTAGCTGTGCTGAGCCGGGCCTTGTGCCACCTGCCGCCGGCTGTCCCTACAATATGCCAGTTTACACTGATGTACTGTTGGGTGCTTCAAACATTCCTGTGATGGCAGTAGCGAGGGCATGTTATTTCCAGCCTTCTGCGAACCTTTCTGCATTTTGGGCACTCTCTTTTGTATCAGAGCTTTGGACATTTATTAGAACTAGTGGCAACTGTTCCCGAGCTGAAGGACAAACCTGCCTGCATGGGACTCCATCAGCTGCTCCAACCACCTCTATGGAGCTGTGGCAGGCACAGAGGATAAGGAACTATTCCCTGAAAAGCCTACAGCTGTTCCTCATTGCTGTCAATAAAGGTAATTACAGTCGTAGAGCACTGTCCCCTGAGGAGCTCAAAGCATTTTATAGTTGCTGTCCCTGTTGATCCTCATAACATGAGTGTGACAGAGAGGGGGAGTGTGCATTGTCATCATTTTATAGATGGGGGACTTCACCAGGGAGGCAGGGGTGACTTGGGTTCATGGGGAGCAGACTGGGCCTTTATGACTTGTGACGTGCTGTGCTGGCCACCCGATGAAAGTGCACAGCCCCCACATCAGCCTTTCGCAATAACACAGGGGTGTCCCAAAGACTCTGGCTGCTCCAAAATGGAGTCATTAAAAGGTAATTTAGTTCTTTTTCTTTTACGTATTTTAGCCAAAAAAGCTACAGGGTAGCTTATTTTAAAAGTCATAGCCAAGTGAGGATAAAAGAACAAAGGCCAAATGCTGTGTAATGAGCATGGGATGGGGTGAGATAACTGTGGTGGAAAATGTGGGCTGAAGATTCTGCAGTTGAGCCCAACATTGGGCTTTGAGATTCCTGGCAGCCCAGGTAAAAAGGCAGACATACTGACTTATGAAGGTCTCTATCTAAGAAAATGAAATACGCTATGAGACAAGAGGAGTGTAGGTGTGTGAGCTCAGATGGGCATGGTAGCCCTATAATAAAGACTAATTTTATATCTTCTGAAGCAGCAATCTGAGGCCAAATCCCAGAGTGGCTGCCCACTCCCCCTGGCCCCCAATCCTTACATTGCTGTACCTGAAAGTAGAAGGTATCCTTCTGCTCCATAGTAAGCTCCATGGAGCCCTGCGTGGCCTCTTTCTCTTACCATGGTGACCATAGCCACCATTGTGGTCATGGTCAGGGTCATGGTCATGGGCAGCTGGGCCCAGATGGAATGTTGCACACCAGGGTATTTAGCCTAGTTGGCAAGCTAGCAGTTCCCTCTTGGGGGTATGCATGGGCACACAGCGCTCTTGTCAGGAGTGACAACTGTGCTCTTCCAAGTTATGGCAATTGTTGCACCTATCCTATGCCCAATGTGACCCATGCCAAACCCTTGTCTGCCAGCCAGAAGGCTTTGAAGGAGGAAGAGAAGGCCCTCCGGGGCAACCTCGCCATGGATGAAACATTAGAGTTGTACCACTCTCAGTTCTCTGAGAGCTTTGCTGAAATGAACCGGGGGGCATGAGGCAGGGAGCTAGTGTGGGCACTGCCTTGTTCTTCATTGGCCTCACAGCTCTCTTCTGATCTG
Organism: Galagoides demidoff; assembly: GCA_963574575.1. Classification (NCBI taxonomy): domain Eukaryota; kingdom Metazoa; phylum Chordata; class Mammalia; order Primates; family Galagidae; genus Galagoides; species Galagoides demidoff. Next base: position 29,142 of record CAUYQV010012948.1, on the reverse strand, counting down.
GGAGGAGCACTACGGGGATGGGCTCCTCCTGCACACCTTTGAGAAGAGTGGGAGGCCATGTAGAACAAGGGATGCTGCATGTGAAGGTCAGCGCCATCCATAACCTCTCTGCCTAATGGGACTACAGCAAGAAAGAGTGGAGGAAGTGAAAGCCTGCCATTCCGTCCCCAAACCGGGCCTTCTTTTGTCATTTCCAGGCAACTCAGCATATTTCCTGAAAACTCACATGTCAAACAGTGCCAATGCTAAAAATCACAAATTTATATGGGAAAAAAAAAAAGAAGGTAGAGTGCGGTTAAAATTGGCATGAAGGGCCAGGTGCAGTAGCTCACGTCTGTAATCCCAACACTCTGGAAGGCTAAAGCAGGAGGATCATTAGAGCCCAGGGGTTGGAGACCAGCCTGAGCAAGAGAGAGCTCTGTCTCTACTAAAAATAGAAAAATTAGCTGGGCATGGTGGCCGATGCCTGCGGTCCCTGCTACTCAGAGGCTGAGGCAAGAGGATACCTTGAATCCAGGAGTTTGAGGTTGCTGTGAGCTAGGTTGGCCCGGGGCAACACAGTGAGACTTTGTCTCAAAAAAAAAAAAAAGTTATGTCCACCCTGTATTTCCACTGTGGAATGGTGGAATTAACACACCAATTCCTGAGTGAATCACAACAGATTCACTTTAGACAGTCCACATGACAAAGTCCAAAGCTCGGTTAGGGGCGAGGAACTCCACAGCAGAGCTGCCCATGCCTGCTGCCCCTCGGGCCTTGCCCACTGTTGTTTGCAGGTATGATAAGCCTTCTACTGGCTTATAAATCCTTTATCTTTGTAAAATGCCCCCATACACACTTATGGGGGTATTTCCTTCAGTAGCCTGGTATGCCAGTCACCAAACACTTCGGTTTAGGATAGAAGGCAGGAGGGGGAAAAAAATCATTGAAGAGAAGATGCCAAAGCTTATGATGAGACTTTAATGAGGCTTCTCTCCCACAAATCCATCATAAAGAGCAGAGCAGGAATCTGCCAAACCAGCGAGTGTATTATCTATGGAGAAATATGAAATGCCTGCCTCCTCTCCGAAAAGGTTTAGCTGGTGGGGGGAGAAAAACAATAAAACCAAACCTGCAGAGGCCGAAGTGAGGTGCGTTGTTAATGAATCTGGTATTAAAAGATTTGTGTTAACTCAAGGAAGGTGGCTCCATTCCCAGGTTTGATTCAGCCAGTTCCGGGAAGCTGCAGGGGGTCTTCTCTGAGGTCAGCAGCAGTTAAACTAAAATATTCAACTGCTCATTATTCCCACAGATTACACCCTGTTCCCCAGAGTATTTTGGGAACTAGAGAATAGCTTCACATTGGGAAAATTACTCCATCCCCAAATTTCTGAGGGTATCATCCTTAATTTAAAGAGAATCTACCTCCTTCAATTTCCTTCTTACCTTTCCTCCTCAGAAACCCGTGAGTACTATGGGTTACTCCAGGTCTGAATGTCATCCCAACACCATTTCTTGCGCTCAAATGTGTGTTATTTGTTTAACAGGCCTGTGGCTTTACTTGTATCTGCAGAGAGCTCCTTGGTATCGAGGCAAAAGCAATGGCTCTCGGCTTCCTTGGGAGGGAATATGATGTCACCCAAGAGAAAACAGGTGCAAATGGGACTCTGAGAGTCTGGATAGTGTTGCCAGACCCAGGAGTCCGTCTGCCTGTCACTTAAGCTCATGAACAGAAAAGCAGATGAGAGATTAATAATTTCACTTTTTTTTACACCAATTCTGGAGAGCAGTGAGGATTATCTCCTCAAAGAATTGCTCTGCTCTCTTGTTTCCCTTTGTTACTTTTATACTCTTACAGTAAAAGTATTAGTAACATTATTTATCATCATAGTATATATTAAACCAGATTGCCCCTCATATGTTGCAAGGTTGCAATATATCTCTCCACCTTAAAGGAGTGATATCTCCAAAGCATTTCTACTCTAGATTAAATTGGTTTGTTACTACTTAACTGAGTAGTGATCTGGGTCTTTGTCTAGTTCCATGGTCCCTGGGAGTTTCCAGTTTCTTAACTTCATCTGTGACAGAGGTCTTGAAAATGGAAAAACAACTCCAGATGTTGGCACATGGCTCATCTGGCCCTGCCAAGGCCTGCCCACCAGTGCCTTTTATTAGTGTCCTAATGGTTATTCAGGACAACAATAGCCGCCATCAGTAGGAGCAAGACTACAGGGTGAAGATTTTTAGCTAGCAAAAAGTTGAGGAACGAGACTACTTCTTTATTGGGGGTGGTCATATCGAAAGAAAGAGAAGATTCCATAAACCATGACTCTGTCCTTCTTTACTGTTACTCCTGTTTTCATACAAGGAACCTGCGGCAGCTCAAAATTTAAGTGACTCATGCAAGATCACAAAGGCAAAGACAAGATGGAAAAATTTCTAGATCAGGAGGCTGGTCAGAGACATTCAGACAGAAAAAAAGGCCAACGACTGACTTGTTTCCTAGGCTAGACACAGAAAGAAACCGTGTCTACTCCCACACCTCCGCCCACAGGCGGATTTCATCTTTACCTGTCGGCACCAATTTATTTTCACTCTATTTGTCTAAGAGTGTTTTGCTGACAGCTGCCCTTCTGGAGAGGAGGGTTGGGGAATTGGATTAGGAATGTTATATTCTAAAGGTCAAAGCTATAGTAATTAGCACAAACATGCTTGAACAGGGGAGCTGGAGGCGGCAAGGACACAGAGCTTGTGTCTCCATAGTTCCTAAGGCACTGAGTCTCTGTCTTTGGAGACAGTTCCACTGATGACAAAGGTCCAGGGCATGTGTGAGCACATGTGTGTGTATGTGTTCAGTTCTATGCATTTTATCACATATAGATTCACATGATGACCACCAAAGTCAGAAGATGAAGAGTTCCACCTAAGTACATTGCCTTGACCTCCTCCCTCTGCATGCAACATCCTCACCCACTTCCCCTTCCTTAGCTTGAACAACTCCTGCACCTCATTTAAGATGTGAACAACATACCATTTCCCTTATAAAGTACAGTTCCATTTGTTGTTCACAGGTGGAGGCCTTCCTCTAGGCCCCCAGGGCTTCCAGAGCTCACCCCATAAAGCCCTCCTTGTCTGTCTGTTGGTAGCCCCTCCTCCAGGCTGTGAGTTTCTTGAGATCAACAACAAGGTCTCTTGTAATTCTGCATCACCAATACTTTGCATATATAATAGGAGATCAATCATTGTTTGTTGATGTGATTGAATTTTATAAAGAATAATTGTCCCATGGCCCAGGGCAAAATCATACACAAGAAAAGCTATTATATAATTAAGATTTAATACACTTGACTAAAATCAGTTTACTTGAATTGCTAAAACACATTAATATTTAATTAATCTGAGTTATTGTGCATGGATATATGCATGAGTGTGCAGTGATAGTTTACATGCAATTGCACCTGTTCTTTCAGGAGTATTAAGCACTCTGCTGCAATGGACTGAGTATTTGTGTCCCATCCCCAATTCATGTTGAAATTCTAACCCCCAAGGGGATGGTGTTAGGGGATGAAACCTCTGGGGGTTATTAGGTCATGAGGGTGGAGCCCCCATGAATGGATCAGAGCCCTTATGAAAGGGACCGCTTTCTGCCACTCAAGGATACAGAAGTCAGCAATCTAGGAAGAAGAGGGACCCCAGGACCCAGTCTTGTTGGCTCTGTGACCTCAGAACTATAAGAAATATCCTCATGTTGTTCATAAGCCACCTAGTCAGTGGCATTTTGTTACTGCAGCCCAAATGGGCAGACTCTATGGAGACCCCCTTCTACATATTTACACTGAGTTTAGCTTTAGTGTCACATCCGACTTCATCAAAGGCTATTTTTCAAAAGTTATATGTATTAAAACACCTGCATTAAAAGAGTTACTCACCACTTTCTATGCGACTTATCTACATTGTGCAGTTATTTTAGAATCTGATACTGAGATAAATTGTAGTTCTCCCCCATGGAACTCATACGTTTCAATCTTTCTGATAACCAGATAGAAACAATTGGTCATCTTTTCCTTTTTGCCATGGTTACCAGGAAGCTCAGAGTTCCATCTGAATCTCATTTACTGATTCTCAGTCATTCTATTAACTGCATTCTGACTTCCTGGCATCTCTTGGGAGAATTAAAAACAACAGTTAAGTAAATCAATCTCACTTTCTTCTTTCCTTGGGGTGAGCCATGTGGAGTTGTCTTTTTGAGAAGTAGCTCTATCCAGATCTATGCCTGCACTAGAAGCTTCTCCTTGGATGAATTTTGATTTGGGGTTCAAATTTTTATTGTTTGTATTTTTGTATTGGTTTGGTCAGAGCATCTGAATTCACTTAGCCCATCCTTCCTGACCAGTGAGTAACCTACAATGTCCCTACTCTGAGGACCTGGGTGTCATTGAGGGTTCCTGCAGAATTCCTCAAAGGGAAATTCACTTGTGTTGTGTAATCTGGATGAACATTCCTTATGGCTGTTTTAATGAAGTCTCCTTTTTTTGTCCTGTCTTGATCTTAATATTTCTCTCTCTCTTTTTTTTTATTTCTCTCACTGTATTTTATACCTGTCATTTATGGTAAGATGCCTCAAATCCTTTACAGAATGAAAAATTATTTCTATATCTGCCTCCAATTGGAGACACTGGAGAGAACTTTTGTTTTTTTGAGACAGGGTCTCACTCTGTTACTGGGCCTAGAGTGCAGTAGCATCATCATAGCTCCCAACAACCTCAAACTCCTAGACTCAAGAGGTCCTCCTGCCTCAGCCTCCTGAGTAGCTAGGACTATGGGCAAACACCATCAAGCCCAGGTCCTAATTTTTTGTTTTTCTGTAGAGATGGCATCTTGCTCTTACTCAGGCTGGTCTTGAACTCCTGAGCTAAAGTGATCTTCCTGCCATGGCCTCCGAAAATGCTGAGATTATAAGCATGAGCCACCTTGCCCCCCGTTGACAGTGTATTTGTATACTTTTTTTCCCATCAGTATTTATCCTGTAATATTTATTTGGCCTTAAACTATGTACTGGGCCTGCTAAGCACTAGAAGTATCAGATAGTAATATGATGGTACTACTTCTATTACTATTTTTATTATTCCTACTACTATTTTTTTTTTTTGTATTTTATCGTCTAGGATCATCGAGGGTTCAAAGAATTAGGTTACACTGATTGCATTTGTTAGGTAGAGTCCCTCTTATAATTATGTCCCACCCCTAAGAGGTGTGCCAGACACTGTGACACCCCATCCCTTTCCTTCCTCCCCTTCCCTGCTCCCTCATTACCCTACCCCCTTGGATTAGCACATCTACTGCCTTCGAATTAGAATCGAGTACACTGGATTCTTGCTTCTCCATTCTTGTGATGCTTTACTAAGAAGAATGTGTTCCATTTCCATCCAGGTTAATACAAAAGATATAAGTCTCTATCTTTCTTAATGGCTGGATAGTATTCATGGTATACACATACCGCAGCTTGTTAATCCATTCCATTCCTGGGTTGGTGGGCATTTAGGTTGTTCCCACATTTTGGCAATTGTTAACTGAACTGTGATAAACAGTCTAATGCAAATGTCCCTATAAGGATTTTTTTTTCTTATGGGTAGATGTGCTATGATGGGATTGCAAGATCAAATGGGAGGCCTAATTGGAGTTCTTTGAGGGTTTTCCATACTTCCTCCCAATATTCTTAGTACTATTACTACTGCTACTACCATGCCTCTTTCTCCTAATAGTTACTATAAGCAAACATCCACTGGTGGGTGCTCTGTGAGCCAGGCCTTACGGGGTGACTCACCCCTTTCTATTCTCACAACTATCACACCTCTGAGGTAGGTGCTCTTATTGTGCCTATTTTTCAGATAAAGAAACTGAAGCACAAACCATGTATATACCTTGCCTGTGTCTACGCCTCTACCAGACCCTAACATCTGACTCTGCAGATCTTTCCTGATCTTCCCCTCCTCCTGCTCACTTTGATAGGCTAGATGAATATAACTTCCTTCTCTTTGTTCTCAGAAGCATTTTCTCTTATTATTGTTTCTACTACAGCAGATATCATAGTCTATTAGAATTATTTTGTTCAGATGGCCGAGAATACCCATAGACTCTGAGCTAGTGATGAGAATACCCCTAGGCTCTGAAGATAGTGATGTTTTTCATCATCCTTGTATTCCATGGGCCTGCACTTGGGAAAGGCTAATGTGCAAACTTTTAGCCCTGTGCTTTGTGCCAGGATGTGTGGCCTTTGTCTGAGGGCTCAGGCATCTGTAAGAGAAAAGAAACTCTTCGAATCTCAAAGATGTTCTTCAAGACCCCTAAAGACGAGTCTTCTCAGGCCAGGTCAAAGCATGTGCATCAGAATAAATACCCAAAACAGCCCCAGAAAGACAGAGGGAATGGCAGATCTCAGCACCATCATGGGCCCCTCAACCTAGATACAACTTTTATCTAGTTATTGGCTTTTGTTTTCTGCCAAGAATTCCAAGGATGGATAGGATGCAGCCCCATTTCATTCCCCTTTGTTGGAGCTCCCGTGTGGAAGTGAGGTGAGACATGCTTACTTGGACACTCAAGGCCAGCTCAGCCCAGCATGTGCCCATCTGCATGTCCTCTGGACCACCTCCCACTGTCCCCATAGGCAGGAAGAACTTTGTCTATAGGAAGAACCTGTCTAAAGGCAAACTTAGATCAATATTAGCATAGATTATAATAGTGGACCATACTGAGTCTTTACTGTGAGCCAGTCACTGAGCCAAATACAGTGGAACCTCTGTAAGTTGACCACCCAAGGAACCGAACTAGGCCTACTGTACTGACACATATCTGGGGTGCATGTTTGGTCTGTGAAAATTAGGTCAACTTAACAAGGTGGGCCACTATGAGGTTCTATTCCATTTCATATGCATTACTTTATTTAATCCTCGAAACAGTCCTCTGAAGGCAGTACCATTAGTAACTTCATTATCAAGTTGGGAAACCAAGGCTCAGAGAGGCTAAGTACCCTGTCCAAGGTCACACAGCTTGAGAAGGCCGAGCTGGGATTGTAACCGGAGACCTGCTCTTCAGCACAGTGTTTTCTCTGCTCATCTCTCAGAAGGAGGGCTCTGACGGAGGGACAAGATTAGGTTGGTTTTTTCGAGGAAATGAGGGATGAGTGGAGGAGGAAAAGGCCAGAAACTTGGGAGGCTTTACTGGTGACTGTGGTAAAGGGATCCTCAAACTTTGGATACCCCTTAGCATAAGCACACTCATTTAGAGAAACTAGGCCAAGAATTGAGCCAAAGGTTGAACTGCAAATAATGGCCAAGCCAGAAGTCCAGAGGTAGAACCACAGAGCAATGATTCATGCCCCACATCTCTGGTATACTGCAGGATGGTTACTCCTGGAATGTTGTGGAGGGAGAACTTTTCACTCTGGCTAATAGCGCCTCTGCAAGAGGTAGTCCCTCCCACACCTACCCCCTACCAACTGTCTTACTGTATCAATAAGCTTGATAAAGACACCTGAAACTAGGTGGGTGAAACTGGGCTGACTTTGGTTCAGACCCCACTTCTATTCTTTTCCCTTATAAACTCTTGTCCTTGAGCTGATCTCACTCCTTTTCACAAACTACCACCCCATTTCTATCCCATACCCAAGAGTGAGCATATTCAAGCAAAACAGGTGAGTTGCAGTTGGCCACACAGTGTTTGCTTACGGATTATGTGTCCTTGAGTCTGAGCCTCCATTTCTTTAGCTATTAGATGGGGATAACAATGCTAAAATGTAATACTATTTCAAGTCTGAAATGCAAAATGGTGGTGAGTAACCAGAAGCATGGTACAAGGCCTTTGAGGGTGATGGTGGTGATACAGAGGGCTCTATACACCTGGAAAGAGGATGGTAGAAAAAAGAGGGCTTCACAACAGGGGAGGCAATGCTAGTTTTCCTGCTTCTTAGCTCTGTCTATGGTCTCCCTCTACGGAGTTGCTCTGGACATTGTACTAGTTAGGAAAAAAAAGGCATAGGGTGACCAGACATCCCGCTTTTCAGCAATTTGTCCTGCGTCCCGCGGCGTTTTGAAAAAGTCCTGATTTTTGGAAAGAATGCACGAACTGGCAAGAGAACAGGAAGGGAATATACGGTTTTTGGCTGCCATGTGGCTATTTTGCCAGAATATGAGTTTTATATTATTTTTGTTAATTTTATAATGTTAAACTGTAATAATAACAAATAATTGCTGAGAAGTGATTATCGAGAACTGTTTATCAAAATTTGCATTGTTGTCAAGCCCTGCCCTGGCCTGTCTCTGCCCCGCCCCCATCCCCCCGCCCCCCACGCCATGTTGTCCCGCCTTACTGATGTTAAAATCTGGTCACTCTACTCTAGCACTCTCTCATTTTGTAAAGATGAGATGTCTGTGGGACTGCTCACAGATCCCCTAAGGCTCCCTTGGAAGTTTCTAAGAAGAGGCTTCCTACTGTCCAGTCAATGTTCCCCATCTTGGCACCAGCCACATAGCTATGGCCTCATACAAACAAAGTTAGTGCAAAAAAATGTTAGGATGTTAGATAAACATCAATTTAATGTGGGTGAAAACATCTAATGCTATAGGACCCATGTTGGGTCTGAATACATCTTGAGCTTAAATCTCAAATCTCTGACTGTCCTTTCTTCCCCACCCCCTACTTACCACTGAGAACATTTTGGAGTCCTCAGTAGAACTACAAAATGGAGAGTAATTTTAGTCTTTCTTCTCCTAATTACTGATGCTTAAACCAGAAGTGACTCTTAACGTTTAATGTCATCTCTCACTGGATTTTCAGAAAGCTTCAACGAGAAGCACTTCACTCCCGATGGAGGTGGCCTGCTGCAACTGAAGACAGTTTGGACGGTTTCACACCTTGCTTCTGCTAAATGATCCAGGGATGGTCATATTCCTGATGGTTCTAGATGAGTCAGTGTTTTCAGAATGCTCTGTCTTCAAAATGAAAACACCTTCATTTTTCTATTCTTGGAGTCTCCTCTTTTCAAACCTTCCCCATTGAGGTAGTTTGAAATTGTGTCTTTTTCTGTCTGCTGAATTTCTTTATCTTACATTGGCAACTTCAGAGAAGACAGCCTTTGGGACACCCCAGTCAGTGTTTTTATCCTGGTTTTTTGACAGCTGAGGAGCTAGTTGAAGAGGGCCTGAAATGGGCTGGGAGTTAAGACTTATGGAGAGAGGAAGCTTATTGTCTAAAGAGGCTGGAGGTCTGTGGGAAGGTGGCAGTGAAGGACTCAACTTCGTTTTCTTCTTCCTTCCTTCCTTTCACCTCTCACCTCCCACTGATGAACTCTCTACTTTACCACATCTTTCCCTTCTTCCCTCTTTCTATAGATCAGTTGTTTATCTTGGCCCCAGGCTACCTTTACCCCAATTCTATACCCAATGTAGATGAGCAAGCAAATGGAGGCTTAGACAAACAATGGCCTTTCCAAGCCCACAGAGAGGTAAGTGATAGAGTAATATTTAACCACAGCCTACTAAAGTCCAAACAGAGAATCCTATTCTCTTTCCCATGCTTCCCCGCTGCTTCCTTCACTCCTGGAGCAGCCCAGACCCAGCAGGGTGCCGGGAGGAGCAAGGTGAAGGGTAAAAGTCAGACTGATATGTTCTCTCCTTACAAGTGAGGTTTTCCTCTATCCTTCTGCCACATCCCCTTTACTTTCTAAGAAACCCACAGAAGTCACTGGATGGCTTTAGTTTGTTGGCTAGAGATGAGTGCAATTTACAGAGTAGCAACTGCTTGCTTCTGGTTCCCACTAGCTTTCCATGTCTGCACCTCCTTCCCTTTCTCTGCAGCCCTGAGAGGAGAGGAAATACTTGTAGGGCAGGTTCTCTGTCTTTGTCTATCTTCTTTCTTGGGGACCTGGTATAGTGCTCAGTACTAAGTAGGTTTTAGAAAAATATGGAATGAATGAATGAATGAATGGACTTCCCCATGTCAGCACACAAGGGGCCTTCAGGCTGCCTCCTACTACACCTTATCTAGGTGTCTTTCATTTTCCTCCACCAAAGTGCAAGGAGGGGCCATCCCCCTAGTATGTTACAACCACATTGGAGGGTAAATCTCCTCTCTTCTCAGCAAAAGGACAGAAAAGATGGAAAGAAAGCTGTCATCAAGGATATAAAACTGTCTGCCCCCAAAGCACTAGAGCAAAAGAGAGAGGGAGGAGACAATTCTGTCGAGATGTTTTCAGGAACAGACATGTGATTACTCACAAGAAAAGGAAGATGAGGGTAGAAGGAGAAACTAATTTTTCTTAAGTGCTACTAAGTGCAGGGTAATTTTGTACCTGCTTTATTTATGTGATGTCCCTATCTTATAGATCAGTTGGACTTAGTTCCTTAACTTGAGTGATGGTGTCACTTGCTTAAGGTCACATCATTAGTAAGGTTTAATTTGGATCTGTGGGACTCCATCTATCCAATTTTTCTTTTTTTCCAAAAGTCTAAGAAGCCAGTAGTTTCTGAAGTTTCCAGTTGGTGAGTATGTGGCTCTTCACTGCTAAATGTTAGGACTTTCCAAGGTTTCTCTGGGAAGAAGAGACTGGCAAGCAGCATCATATCTTCCACCTGCAGGGCATGGCTCAGGGGACAGCTATTCAGAATGCTGGCTACCATGACAACAGCCCCACACCTGAGATACATATTGTTCTTCTAGAGTTCTGTCATGAATGCCTGATGATCCAGCTAGATCCCTCAGATCCCCTGACCACTCTGTCCACTCCTCTTTTAGGTTTGTGCTTTTGCCTCTAGTGGACATATGTGTCCCTCTTCTTTGAAGGATTTTCTTGGGTACAGAAAACTGGAAATGATTGGAAATTTATGACTCCCAGGAAGGCCTCTAGCCAATGACTGAGAGGTTCAGAGGTATGAAAGCCCAGCCCTCAGGTCAGCACAACGCTGAGGACCAATGGGCATTCCAGAGCCCCACTGAGATTGGCCTGAATTTGCCTATTCACAGTCCTTCCCCCTCCCAGCCCTTCCTCCTTACTGTCCTCCCCTCATGCCCTCACCAATCTCCCCTGGAGACTCAATGTAAATCAAGTGTACGTGAGTCCTCATCTCTGGGGAATCCAACCTTTCCCATAATGTCTGCCCCTCATCTATGATGCAGGTCCCCAAAGGTGGGTCATACTCTTGCTCATTGTTTCCAATGTGATTAATTTACAGTATCTTTAAAATAGAGTGAGTTTGCTACATACCCACTACTGCTGTGGACTGAGTTATGTCCCCTCAAAATTCATGTGTTGAAGCCCTAACTTCCAATGTAACTGCAGTAGAACCTCTATAAGTTGCTACTCAAGGGACTGTAACAAACCGCTCAACACACCAAGGTGGTCAACATAAGGAACTAGGCCTACAGTACTGATATGGACATGTGGGGCACGTCTGGTCTATGAAGATCAAGTTGACTTAAAAAAGTGGTTGATGTAGGGAGATGGCCAACTATAGAGGTTCTACCGTATATCTAGAGATAGGGCCTTTGAGGAGTTAATTAAGTTAAATGAGGGTATTAGGGTAGGGAAATCTGATGGGACTAGTGTTCTTTAAAGACACCAGAGAGCACAATCTGAATGTACAGATGACAGGCCAGGTGAGCACCCAGGAAGGAGGCACTGTGTGTATAGGCCATCTTGATTTTATATTCAGCATGTAGAACTCTGAGAAAATAGATTTCCATTGTTTAAGCCACCCAGTCTATGCTATTTTGTCATGGGAGCCCTAACAAATTAACATAGTCTTTAAACATAATGTTTGGAGAATGGTGAAGATGAAAACATAGATAAAACAGTTTAGTTGGTCAAAATAATGCTCAAGTCAAAACAAGAGTAACAAGTCGCTGAATAATAAATGAATTAATAATTAAGTAAAACTCATGTACCAACCCCCTGCCCTGTACCAAGTAGATACAGGAGCAGATAATACACAGCAGGAAGCAAAGCAGTATGAGAGAATCTGGTAGAACCTGCCAAGATTCAAAACACCACCATGATGAGTGACATCATGGCCAGAGTCATCACTATGTCTAACTTTATCACCACCTTCATCAGTAGCAACAGTAGCTGCAACCCCAATTGCAAGGAGCCACTATAGAATTTCCCCAGGTATATGTAGCCTCCACTGGTTGGTCTTCAAACTAAACCCACCAATGCACCTGCTTACAATGACCTGTTATGTGTAGGGACATACACACAAGCTCAGGAAATGGGTAAGAAAAACACATGACATCAAGAAAACATGTAGGCACATGGAGTGGAATGTGTCTGAGGAGCTTTGCTTTGAGGCCCTGGTGAAGTGACCAACTGCCTTGCTACTTATCTGGGAAATATTCCTAGCTGGCTGCTAAAGGGCCCCATGCACTGTTTCATCCCTGCATGCCAAGCATGCTCATGGAATAGAGAACTAGTGTATCTTGAGCCTAAAATGAAAAGCAAAGGAAATGTTTTACTGCAAAAGTTTAAAGAGGGCTGAGATGATGTTGGCCATGATAGCAGGCACTGATAATATCCCACCTCTGATTTCAGGCATGTTTAAGAGGGACAGTTTTCTGCTAGGGTAGACTTATGTTAACCTGTGACCCACTTTGAGAATGCACGGTGTCTCTTTCCCCTTAATGCCTTTGAGCCACCTCCAAACTCCTGGGATTCCTCAGTACTCACCCAAAGGCAGTCTGGAAGTGTGGGGAGCAAATGGTCCTGGGGCAATCCTTGGCCAACAAGGTTACCTTCCAGCAGATAATTCCATGAACTTCCTAGAGGTCACAGATTAATTAAGCACCTGTTGTTTAAAGCAATGACCTTAACAGTGGAACCTTATGTTCTCTCTTTCTCTTTCCTGCATCTTCCTGTCCCTCCAATAAAGGTACCACTGAATTAAAGATGGTGTTTTATAACTCCATTAGGTTCTTCAAAAGTCTAAAACAGAATCCTCTACTAAAACAACTAAGCAAAAAAGAAGTTACTAATCAGTAATATTTACTAGCACTGGGATTCATTTACACATCTATACATTCAACAATTCTCTCATGTCTACTACAATAAGCCCAAAAGATACAGTGAAGTTCATGATGAATGGCGTTCTTGTCCTCATGGGGATTATAGTATAGCAGGAAAAAAACAGACATTACAGAAGTCATTAAATAGACTCATGTAAGTACAACCAAGAAGAAAGAGATTGTATGAAAAGGAATACTAGGGATCTGATGAAGAATAGGGTTATAGTAGTGCCAGAAATCCATAAATAATTGGCAGCTAACATTTGCAAGAGAATGCATGGATATATGACAAGGCTGGACTGTTGTAACAAAGTACCATAGACTGGGTGGTTTAAAAAATGGGAATTAATTTTCTCAACAGTTCTGAAGTGTGTAAGACCACACTTAGATTTCATTCTTGTAGCTTAAGGCCACTGTTTAAGGCCATTGTTTTACTGTATGTCCACATGGCCTTTTCTTTGTATGTGTCTGCAGAAGGAACAAGGGGGAGAGAGCAAAACAGGAGACACTTGCAGGTGTCTCTTTTTATTAGGACACTAATCCCATTATTAGGGCTCCACCCTCATGACCTCATCTAACCCTAATTATTTCCCAAAGGCCCCATCTCCAAATACTATCACTTTGGGGTAATCAACAAATGGACTTCAACAAATGAATTTGGGGGGAACACATTCAGTCCATAATAGTCTCTCTTTCAACAGTTTTAATTATTTTGCAACCTTTAAAAATCTATGAAATAGGCTAGGATAGGAAGATTGAGAAATTCAGTTAGTAAGTGTTTCCTTCCCTCTCTACAGTCTTGGATATTTCTTTGCATTTCAGGTTAAATGACCATTTAAAAATACAAGATAACAAGGACTAGAACAATGGATTAGAATAGAAAAAATTCAAAACATGGGAGAAAATAGTACTAGGTACCAGTTAAACAATCTAAGAATCACAAGTTTTATATATGTTTCTTTTGCACATAGAGACAAATTCTGGATGCGACATGATGACACTTAAGGAACTGAAGGTGAATTAGTCTAACTAATTAATTATGCCTCTTGTTTCATGCCCAGAAATGTGCAATCCTGATAAACCTGTAAAAGGAGAAGGTTTCAGGCAAGGTCAGATGGTTGGTGTTCAGATCAAGGTCAGCTTGCATTGATATTAGACACCACTGCAAACATGAAAAGAATACAGACTTGTGAGAAAGCTAGGGAGAAAAAATATTTGGGCTGTGATAAGTCTGGATTCAGGTGATTGGACAAAAGAATCTCACACTAAGGGACGTCTCATGATACATGAAACAGCTCTGGGTGTACGGAGAGTGAGCTGCACTAATTTTGAGCTTTCACAACCATTTTTCCTTTGGGGCAATTACTCTTTCTTCTCCCTTTGGTGTCATCTTGTTTGGGATGCAAATCCCCAAGTAAGGTCCCTAAGATGCTCTCCTGAGGCTTTGCAACTCAGGCAGAGCAAGCAAATGTGGGCATAAGAATGTCTGAAGGTCACTGAATCCATGGGGGGGGTCTCTCTTACAGGAGTGTCCAGGGTCCTGAATGTTTTCTAAGGCAGGACTTTATTTTTAGTTTTTGAAGATTTTCTGCATATAATCTTTTTTAATATCTATAAAAGCTTTATTGAGATCCAATTCACATGCCATATAATTCACCCATTTGAAGCACACAATTCAATGATTTTTAGTATATTCATGGAGTTTGTGCAACCGTTACCACAATCAATTTTAGAACATTTTCATCACTTCACAAAGAAACTCTGCATCCTTCAGCAGTCACTCCCCATTTCCCCTGCTCTCCAGCCCCAGGAAACCACTAATCTACTTTCTGTTTCTATAGATTTGCCCATTGTAGACATTTCATATGAATGGAATAATACAATACGTGGTTTTTTATAACTGGCTTCTTTCACTTTGCATAATGTGTTCACACTTTGTCCCTGCTGCAGCACGTGTCAGCACTTCATTCTTTTTATGGCCGGATGATATTCTATTGTATGAACACAATACATTTTATTTATTCATTCGTCAGTAGATGTACATATTCGAGTTGTTTCCCCCCTTTTTTTTATGAGTTACCCAATGTCCTCCCAATAAATCCCTTTTCTAATTATGTTAGGCAGGGTCAGTTTTTATTGTTGAAAGCAAAATGACAGTAACAGATCAAATTTTCTCTATAACTGCCCATATATAATATATATTTCAGATGCATGGGTGCCGGGGTTCAGCCCTGGGCCTCATTCAACTTTAGCCTTTCTTTATAGGACTTGCAGTGGAGAAGGCTGAGCTTAAAAATCAGGATGGCAAATCAGAAATTATGAATAACTAAACATTTTGAGTATCTATTCAACTGTTCCTTCTCACTTACTCTGAGGGGCCCACCCTGCCTGCCTAGTGTTTGTTCCAAGAGCAAGGCCAGCAGAACTCACCTTATGCATATGTGTGAAGTCACAGAAATCCATTTTTATTTCTCATTCTTTTCAATTCCTCTCAATAAACCATTCCTCCCCCATCACCTCAAGGCTTTCATCCTCTCTCTCCCTGATCTTTGAACTTCTGTTCTCATGGACACATCTAATATTTGTTGCATAGGTCTTTAGTGTGAGTTTGAATCTTATTATTCCTTCCTACCAGAAAATTTGATTTTAGGATTCTAGTGTACCTGAAATGCCCTGTATTCATGGAAAGGCAGGATTTTATTTTTGTTTTATTATTATAATTTGGCCTCAGTTTGTTGCATCTGTAAAAGGAGGACAGTTTGCAGCAGCAACAAACTTCCATTTGATCCTACAATCCCATTATTGGGCATCTACCCAGAAGAAAAAAAAAATCATTTGAACTAGATTGTTTATTACAGCTCAATTTATAATTGCCAAGATGTGGAAACAACCTAAATGCCCATCCACCCAGGAAGGTATTAACAAACTGTGGCATATGTATACCATGGAATACTATTCCACCTTAAAAAAGATGAAAACCTTACATCTTTCGTATTAACTTGGATGGAGTTGAAACACATTCTTCTCAGTAAGGTATCACAAGAATGGAAATGCAAGTATACAATGTACTTAATACCAATATGAAGCCAACAGACTAACTAATACCTGCCCACATAAAAGAGGAACTCAATTCAATTCAAAATAGGGGGATGGGGGAGAGACAGGAGGAGGGAGAGGGATTGGTGTGTTGAGTAGACTGAGCAGTATGGGGGTATATGGCACACCTCCTGGGGGTGGGACACAACTACAACTGGGACTATACCTAAAAACGCAAACATTGTAACCTAATTCTTTGTACCTCAAATTAAACTGAAATTTAAAAAGAGCAAGGATATTAAAGATGTTTGACCTCATCTTAATATGTCTGGAAAATGGAGTGTTGGTAAGTCAATAACACTTCAATTTTGTTTAGCGAAAGAAGCAGTCCTTCAAATACTATGACAGGTAGGATCCCCAAACACAGGTGAAGCCGAGGAAGAGCTGTATTCATTTTTTCAACCTGGAATACCTAAGTTTGCCATGAACAGCAAGCCATTCCCTGAGCGGGTCTGTGGAGTGAACAACTGAGTTTTAAGGAGACCTGCTGCCACAGGGAAGAGCAGATGGCTCTTGGGTGAGATCAACGCCTACTCCAGGGTTTTCTGAAAGAAGGGTAAAAACTCACATGCTGGCAGTTTTTTAGAAGGAATGAATCTGTAAAAAAAATCCTAGGCTTGAGAACAAAAAAGCAAAATTAGGAGCTGGAGGTGTCCATAATATCACTTTCTCCAGAAGGGTGTTTTTTTCCTCGGACCCTGGGAACAGCTAGATTTAGCATGCAGTTGAAAATGTTACATCGTTTACTCAGTTGGTACAACCAGATCTTCAAGCGAAGTCTGATGCAGCCACCAAACCCTGTGTGGCAGGGGTTGTAGATGAGAGGGGCAGGGCCATATAGGGGGCTCGTCCTGCCCCACACCCCTCTTCTGCCATTGTCCATGTGGAGGGCACAGCTGTCTACCAAGGGGATGGTGTCCATCAGGAAGTTTTGCCCAGTGAGCAGAAGCAAGAGAGTGGACATTCTCAGTGACATGCGGCATGGAGTAGAAGGTGGCGGGTGGACAACTCAGGCAGAACATGAACAGCAAATCCCATCTTCCCAACATAGGAAGGTCTGGGAAGTGATACTGAGTGACATCATCAAGTATGCTTCAGCTCCTCCCCAGGTTGTCCCAAACCTTGCCCCCTCTATTCCTGTGTGAACCAATCCCCTGTCCAAAGCTGGGACACTAACTTAGCAAATGCCCATTCCAGTGACAAGCCTGCCTGGTGGCAAGCTGCTCTGCCAGAGGTTGCTGCTCCTGGGAAGCCTTTTTCAAAAGCCTCATGCTGTACTGCATGTGTCAGAACAGGCTTAACACTTCTCCTGCTCCGTGCTCTGTGCTGTTCCAAAGCAAGAAGCATTCAGCATGAATAAGGCAACGGCCTTCACACCCTACCTCTGAGTAATGCTGTCAGTCCCTCTGGTTCTTATTCTGCCCAGTTGCATCCAGAAATAGAAGGGCTGTCAGCATGCAGACACCAGGTCAGATGAGGTGAAGGTGAGCCCTCCGGCTGCTGTGAGACAGAGACAGTGCTCACACCTCCTAGGCCCCCACTGCTCTATCTTCTCTTCAGTGGTTCATCAGTCAGCACAGGTTGGATCATGCTGGAGTAACAAACAGCCCCCAGCCCCCAAATCTGAGTGATGCCAAATAACAAAAACTTGTTTCTTATTCATGCCACATATGTCCATTATGGGTCAGTGGGAGATGCAATGACAGGTTCTGCTCATCCTGGCCACTCAGGGACTCTCAAATTTGGCAAGGACCTCTGAAGAGTTTTGGGATAACACGGGTGGGCCTGGAGGTAAGATTCTTCACTTCTCATGATGCACAGGCTACAGCTAGTCTCATGGCCTCTTCCAATCACAGGAAGGCCAGAAAGTGCACTACAAGCCCAGAGCACAGGAAATACTCAACAAATGGCTCTAATGACTGAAGCAAATGGAAAGAATGTGGTTTTAAGGTCAGAAAAACCTAAGTTGCAGTCTTCACTCTGCCCTTCCTAGCTGTGTAACATTTAGCAAATTATGTTTGTGATCTTCAGTTTCCTCATCTGAAAAGTGTGGAAATAATACCTTCCTAGGGTCATTTACTAGTGTGCAGTGCATAAAATAGGACATTTGGTTAGGCACAAATTTAGGTGGCTCACATCTCTAATCCCAGTGCTTTGGGAGGTTGAGGAGGGAGTATTGCTTAAGTCTAAGAGTTCAAGACCAGCCTGAGAAACATAGGGAGACCCCATTTCTATAAAAAATTTAAAAAATTAGGTGGGTGTGGTCGTGTATGTGTAAGATCCCAGCTAATTGAGAGGTTGAGGCAGGAGAATGACTTGAGCTCAGGAGTTTGAAGGTGTAGTGAGTTTCGATGGCATCACTGCACTCCATACTGGGAGACAAACAGAAATCCTACCTCTCAAAAAATAAAATAAGAAAATAGGGCATTAATAGACCAAATTTTCCTTCCTTCCTGTTCCTATTCAAGTATTTGTTTGCAGATAACTATCTCTATGGGCATGATGTACTTTGAACCTGAAGGCTAAATGGAGATAACAAGTAAAGCTTATTGTTTTCTTTTCCAACTTCTATGAGCACTATTTGCATTTTGATGGGCAAAGTTCAATTGGGCATATACACTTTGAATATTATGGGATAAGCCCTCTGGAGTAGCTCGTGTGATTCCATAGTAACACCCTTGTGGAATGACCTCCTCTTGAAGGTCAGCTGGACCTCATGACTTATAAAAGTGATTGTGTGTCATTTCTGAGATTAGGTCATAAAAGACCATGACTCCCATGTTGCCAGTACCCTCCTCCCTGTCCCTATGTCTTGGCCACTCTGATGATGGACACAGTTTCCATGTTGTAAAGGCCCACATGGCAAGGAACTGAGAAGGATATCTAGACAACAACCGGTGAGGAGCAAAGAGTCTCAGTCCAACAGCCCACAGGGAACTGGCTCCTGCCAACAAACACTGAGTGAACTCGGAAATGGATCTTTCCCCAGGTGACTTTCCAAATGACTGCAGCCCCAGCCACCATGGCGATTGCAACCTTGTGGGAAACCCTAAGCTGAAGGCACAAAGCTAATCTGTGTCCAGATTCCTGACTCACAGATAATATATGTGTTGTTTTAAGTTATCAAGTGTTGGGGTAATTTGTCATGTGGCATTAGCTAACTAATACAAACACAAACAACATGCCCAGCATTCTGGGTGGTGTAGAAGCCAAGAATGGGTAGACCCTATCCCTTCCTTAAAAAGACAATTTTCTTTCCATTACCCTGTCCCCATAATTAGCCTCCCTCCTTCCAGCAAGGACAGCACTTGTATTAAACCCAGCGCGGACACACTCAGAGTGAACTGTTTTAGAACACACACATGCTTCCCTTGGCCTCACATTTCCTCATGTTTGATTAACTCTATCTTAGCTGTTTTTAAAGACTGTGCATGTCCACATTCCCCACCTTTATTCATGTTCCTTGACCAGAGACAGTTTGGTGTGGTGGTTATCATCATAGATTCTGGAGTCAAATTTGGTCCCATCAGTTATTAACTGTGCACCTCTGGGAAAGTTATCCCACCTCTCTGTGCTTCAGTTTTCTTGTGTTCTAATGGGGGATGGAATAGCATGTGGGGTTGTGAGAGGTTAAAATATGCATAGCCTTGTGTGAAACTGTGTAGCTTGGTGGCTGGGGAATGGGTAAAGCCTTAATAGATGTTAGCTTCCTCAACCTCAGACTTCTTCCCCAACCTTTGGGCAGAGTTTATGTGTGGTGAGCATCTATTTTCTCAGTGTTATTCTAGTCTCAGCAGTGGCATTCAGTCTAATTAACAGATAAGGGACAATCACGACCAGGAAGGAGTATAATCAGCTCAACTTTATTACATGTGGCCCTATGACTCCATCCAAGAACAGTGTGCCAGGATGGCTCACATGCAGGTTTGACTTGTCTCCATTTATATGGTGGATGATTTGGGTTTTCTGTCCTCTCTCCCTCCCACTGGACCTTACAGTGCTCACTGTAAGGAAGGGAGGAAAGTCTCTCAGCACAATGATTCACACAGGTTATGTCACAAACAAAACGCAGGAGAGGCAAGTTGTGCAGAGGATATTTTTGAGTTAATTGATTAATTACTTAATTTTTTATTTAACTTGGCAATGTTTCAGCCTGTATAGTGAAGGCCTAGGGACTTCACAGGACTTGCCAGTGAAGCATTGAGGGGTGTTAGTATAATGGGCTGAGATGGGACCTGGCAGAATGAAGGATAAGCTGGTGGGCAGAGGAGTAGAAAAAGGAAGAGGTGAGAACATGAGAGAGGGGGTTTCTTTGGGGTATCATGACAGAAAGTCAGCCAGAAAGGGACTTTAGAAAACTTTTGCATCATCATCTTCAGGGCTTTGGAATACATTCCTAATTTGCAAATATTATACCTGGTTGTTTACAGTAATGTTTTCCAACCCTTTCAGGGGCTGATACAGGGTGGCAAAGTGATTTTAATTGTTGTCAATTTTTGGACAGAAGAGGTGTGGAAAGAAAAACAAAGGTGAGAAAATTAGGTGGGAAGATTTGGAATATCTAGGCCAAGAAAGGCAGAAGGATAGAGAAGGGCTTCCCCTACTCCTCTGTATTTTATCCTCCCAGAATTATTTAACTCTATGGGAATCATATCCAACAAATATTTACTACTCACCTATTATAAAAACTTCCCTATTTTTACTTTAAGCTGATTAAGACTTCTTTATTAAGATTTTATGAAGTTTCCAGTTTCAAAAATAAACACAGAGGGTGTCCCTAAAATGTATACGCATTTTAAGAAAGGAATGAACTATTAAAATTGTAATAATATTCAAGCCATGTTTGCCTTCTGTGGTTACAAGAGGTGCTCAAGAGAAAATAATAGCTGCAAGTGACTCGTTTCATCTTTAGTTATCAACATATGTTGAATATTAAAATTTTAACAATTTTTTTTCCTTTTTAAAAACATGTATGCTTTTTTGGGATACTCTCTGTATAATTTTTTTCTTGCAATGCTGTGAAGATAAACAATTTCCAGAATCTAGGGTTCTATTTCTAACAGAGGTGCTCTGGGCTAAGTTGTTCCTTGCCATACACAGCACCATTTTCTGTAGGTGTGTAGTGTGCCTGTCATCTCCTGATAAGACGTCATTATGTTCTACCTTCCACAAATCTACATTAACTCCTTCCTATATCACTTAATTTTCATTATTATGATTGGGGAACAACTCATGGCCTATTTGTTCCACGATTATTGTCTGTTATTCTAATTAGAACTACATGTGTTTGATTCTAAAAACTACACATCTCAAGCTTACTAAGCTTCTGCCTTGTTGGTAAATGCTAGAATTAAGGCTAGTAGACATTTGTTTCCACACGGACTTATTTTTCATTTAGAATTACTCCACACTTTTTAACATTTCCCTCTCCCCTTCTGTCATTCCCTATAAAAAGCAACTAAAATCCTTAGGCTCTTGGAAAGTCACTCCTGTATTTTTGTTTGTGTGGTGTACATTTGTTTTTACCATCCAGTATCCATTCATCCTCTTTCTGGGAACCACGTCCTAGTTTCTCTCAATGCCTTCCTCAACTCTTAGCCTGAAGAGTCTTGGCTGAAGTGAAGTTGTGCCCATTCCATAGTAGAAGGATGTTCAAAGCTGAAATTCATCAGTGCACAGCCCTTCCCTGTCTACAAGGAGCGTGGTTTAGTGTTGGGCATAAGACTCTCATCAAAGCTGATGAGACACAATGAGAGGTGTACTGGCTCTGCAGGGAAAAAGATTTTGCTTTTCTTGCAGTACAGAGAACTTAAAGGATGTTAAGGCTGGAGCTGCTATCACCATCTGGCCACAACCACTGTCTGGCTTATCACATGGGATGGCTAAGAAGAGAGCGAATGTTAACTGAAGACACAGTAGGAAAAAACAAACAAACAAACAAACAAACCTGGGGCTCATGATAGTATTTTTGAGTTCCAAAATCTAGTTATTCTTAAAACTGGACCTAGCCTTGAGATTTTCATTTTGTGCAAACTGATTATCTTTCACTTTAATTGAGCCAATTTGTGCCGAATTCCCCATCACTTGAAGCCTAAGGAATTCTCACTGATACATGAGTGGAAAAGGCCTTTTTTAATGCCTGCAAATGGGGCCATTTGAAAAATCAAAGGGAAAGGAACAAAAGAATGCTAGAAATGGAAAGTATCTTGTAGGAAAAACTAGTTCCAACCCCACAGCCTATCAGACAAGGAAACTGAGGGTGGGGGAGGGGATGTCCCTGCATGTGTTCACACAATTGCTAATGGAAGGGGTGGGAACATGACCTAGATTGGACATCTAGTTCTCTTTGTCACTTTGTCCCAGTTGGACAGGAATGGATCTCATTTCCTACAAGAGTGTCCTTTCTGGTTTGTTACCAACCATCCTCAATAGCTCACCATGCCACTTTGCCACCCCTTTCTTCTTTCTCTCTCTATCCTCTTCTTTCTTCTCTCTCCTTTTCATGGAGCTTTATTTCTTTAAACATTTTTATTTTGGAACATTTCAAACAGAAAGAAGAGAAGTAAAATCACAAACACCAGGTACCTCCATATCTAGATTCACAAATGTTAATACTTTGCCACTTTCCTGAGATTTCTCTTGTATTAAAAAA
This sequence comes from Galagoides demidoff, assembly GCA_963574575.1. Classification (NCBI taxonomy): domain Eukaryota; kingdom Metazoa; phylum Chordata; class Mammalia; order Primates; family Galagidae; genus Galagoides; species Galagoides demidoff. The sequence continues at coordinate 6,362 of CAUYQV010012948.1, read as the reverse complement.
AGATAACATGTTGTATATAACTAAATATAACTAAAGACCAACTGCCTTTCCCATCCCTTTTGCTTCCCTTCTCTCCTATCCAGCAGTAAATACTCTCTTAATTGTAGTTGTAATTTTCTTAATAGTGCTCTTTGCCTGAAATACACAAACAGGAGACATTTTGGTGTTGGGCTTTATAATTTTATGTCAGTAGTATTGTACATCCTCTGTTGCAGCTTGCTTTTCTCACTCTGTTTTATGTTTTGAGGTTTATTATGTTGGTAGAGTTAGAATTCTTCATCTTTATTTTTGTAAAAATACATTTACTTTGTCCTATCCCCTGAATGATAGTTTAGCTGGGTATAGACACTGAGGCCAATGGGGATTTTGCATCATCACAGCATCATTTGGCGCTATCATGTATGTTATATTGAGAAGTCAGCTTCCAGTTTAAACTTTATTATTATTATTATTATTTTTTTTTTTTGGTAAGGAGACTCTCATTAATTTGTATTTGCCTTACATATGATTTTGGATTTTGATTTTTTCATCTCCTTGTGGGTCATTCATCAACATTAAAAGTACTTTACAATTATATATTCAAATACTATTTCTCCCATATTCTATGTCCTTTCATTCTAACTCCTATTTAGATACATGTGGCATCTATACATTTTAAACTGCTTAGCCTTTCTTTTATACTTTCTTGCTGATTTGCATCTAATTTCCTCAAATTTATTTTCTAACCTGCTAATTCTTTATTTTGGAGTGTTTAATCCATTATCTAATCTGTTCATTGGGGTTTTAACTTTACGTGGCACTTTTCCCATATCTAGATGTTGTATTTGGTTCTTTTCCTAAGTTGCCTATCCTTTGTTTATGGGATCTTACTTTTTTATTAATAACTTGAATACTTTTATTTGTATTTTAAATAATTTTAAATATTTTTTATGTATTTATATTTTTTATTATTTGAGATTCTTCTTTTCAAGTTCTAAAAGTCTAATTATTATATAGTTTGTGCTGCCATATGGTGAACTGATCTTTTGTGGGATGTTCTTTTTTTCTTCAGAAAGTCTACGGCTTGACTTTCTAGTATATTTTCTGCTTTGGTTTCTACCAAGCAACCTAGGAGTATCACTGTCAGGGAATCAATTTTTATGATATATTTTATGATATAGCTTCACCTTGATAGTTTCCTGTCAGTATAAAATAAGACTTTAAACCTCTAAGAAATGCAGTTCTGGGTTTGATTTCTCAGGAAAAAAAAACTATTCCCCAAATAGATATAGGCAGTGAGAAGCAGAGAGAGCTGACTTGTCACTGCCATGTGCTGATGGGTTGCAGCCCTTTGAAGGTTTTGATCTTACAGTTTTCATTTTTCTCAGGCCCAACTCTGTAAGTTATTGGCACCAAAAGCCACTCCTTGTATAACTTACAAAATATGCACATAATTACTGATCTGGTTTTTTAAATTCCCTCTTTTTCCTGAAATCTGGGAATTTCTCTTTCTTTCTTAAATGTACTCCAGCTGTGCATTTTAATATATTTGTATTCTACCTGACAATTTTTTGGTGTTCATAATGAAAGGATTTGGGTGTAATCTTGTTGTATATAACCCAGTTTCCACTTCTTGCCGGATGCCCTTGGCCATGTTTTTCTGCTGACAATGCTAATGAGTCTTCACAATGACCTCTGGGCCCTAACGTGCATGTATTCTTATAGGTACAGAGAGGTGTTTCACTCTTGGTTGAGCTCTATGCTCCCCTTTCTGGTGTTCCACTGGTTTAGCTGGCTGGGATCTCTGCAGCAGCTGCTCTGGGTCCCTTGTGTTACCCCCAGGCATGGTCCTGTGACTCCCAGTGCACCCCTCTTGCCTCTTATCCCTGTTGCTACTGAGGCATGGGACCCTGTGGGGCTCTCTTGACACATGTAATTCCTTTCCCAGCCTGGCCAGGCTGCAGGTGGACAGACAGGCAGTGCCACTGGCTTGCTTCCATCACAGATAGCCTGAGTACTGTGGCTTGTGTCACAGATGCTGCCTTGCTATCCTGGGATATGAATTCCCAGGTGGCTGTTGGAGACAACAAGAGGAGGAGGGAAACCCAGAAGTGCAAGAGAGTTGATGTCACAGGGGACAACGTTCACAAGAGCCAGCAAAAAAATTCTTCTTTCTTCCTCCCCTAAGATGGACTTCTCAAACATGCAGTGGTTTCAGCTGGTGTCTTTGAAGATGTTCTGAGAGACTGAGTAATCCCTGTGTTTGTTATAAAGCTGTGATATGGCCCCTGAAATGTGCTCTCCTGCTGTCCTGACTCAATCCTATTCTTGCTGCACTCTGGCTCTCTTGAAGTTGTATGTAGTACCCCTGCTACAGACTAATACCTGAGAATTTATCCCAAGCTCCCTTTTCTAAGGGACTCAGGGTAGAATTTTGTCTTTCTAGAAACTGTAAATTCCTAAAAACCTCTGCGAGGAAAAGGTACCTCCTGGCCTTCCATTGTTTTTTATAGGGATATTAGCCTTGAACAGATGCTCACAGCTTCCAAGCTTTCGACCCCACGACTCTATTGCATCCTGGTGCTGAATGCAGGCAAAATGGAGACAGTACATGGAATTGGCTTGCAACAGAAGACCTCAACCATGCTAAAAGGAGTCACCTTCTAGACTCAGCGTTATTAGCTGTGAGTACTTGAACTGCATAACCCTTTCTTTGGTTTACATAATCAACTTAAAAAGTGGACAATGATGGGGTCCAAGAAATCCCCCTGGTGCTCTTATTTTCTCTTTCTTTTCACTGAACAAATTATATTTCTCAGCCATGCCTCTGCTGAATCTGCAGGATACTTCTGATAGTCATCTTCATCTTAAGTTTAAGGCTCTCTAAAATTTCATTGTGAAAACAGTTTTCTCAACACAGTGTTTTATCACCAAGAAAATGTGACATGGAAATATTTAATCATAAAATCTGAGGAGTATGAGAGATAGAGGAACCCCATCCTAGTGGGGAGAGATTCAATATTCATTACAAGGCTGAATACATTGAAATGAGGGCACATGAAGTGATGAAAAGTCTAAAAGTGTGAGAATAAGAAGAAATGAGATTTAGACCAACCAGTCACAATTGGTAGGCCATGGATAGGTCATTTAGCCAATGTGGTCCTGAAATGGACCTCTGAATACCCTTCCTTTGCAAGTAGAAATCCCTTGACAGGTAGGAGACAGAATCTTGCCTCCTACTATGAAAGCTGTAGAGGATCAGCTATTCCTTCTTTTAACATCCTGGTAACCAGAGTTGCAGGCAGATAATCTCATCTTAGCCAATTCACTGGTCCCACACAGAACTTGGAATCTAGAGCCAGTGATGCTTTACTGCAAGTGGCTGTTTGGAATTCATGTAGGTGGTGGCAGTGGTGGTGTCAATGGGGCCAGCTGTTGGAATAGCAATGACCATCTGCACCTGTGGTGGCATGTCACAGCTGCAGCTCCAGCCCCTTTCCTTCCATGGATTCCTGGATAGTTTCTAAGCCTGGATCTTCAGCCTTACTGTGAAGTCTGGGAACTCTGTGATACCATTGCAGTAAGTTCCCTTGCTGCTTATTTTAACAGAGCTAGTTTCTCTTGCTTGCAACCAAACACCATACTAGCGGAAAGTCTAAAATTTCTCCTGTGTTCATAAGATCCCCCAACTGCTGCATGATTCTCTGGATCCTGCAGAACACTTACACATACGGCTTTGAGGGACTGGTAGTTTGCTTAATGTTACAGCAGGGGCATGGCTTATGTCTGGGTAAATTCCTTGTACTTTTACTATGTCACCACTGGAACCAGGCTCAGTTTAGATGAGCTCATGAAATGAAGGTGCCTTCTAATGTGAAGAGCACTGTGTGATCGTTATTGCTGTTTCAGCTCATCTAGGGAGAAGATAGAGGGAATGGAACCTGAAAGCAGATCTCGCCTGTTCTGGTCTGGTATCACTTCCATTTTCCTATATCCTCTCCCTTCACAGGAAGTCTTCTGCCTAATTAAATTGATAGGTTACTTTTTTGAGGGTTACTTTTTTTTTTAAGACAGAGTTTCACCTTGTCACCCTCGGTACAATGCTGTGGCGTCACAGCTCACAGCATCCTCAAACTCTTGGGCTCCAGTGATTCTCTTGCCTTGGCCTCCCAAGTAGTACAGGCATCCACCACAATGCCCCTCTATTTTTAGAGACAGAGCTTCGCTCTGGCTCTGGCTGGTCTTGAGCCTGTGAGTTCAGGCAATCCAACTGCCTCAGGCTCTCAGAGATCTGGGATTACAGGCAAGAGACACTGAGCCTGGCCTGAGGGTTACTTATTTTTAACATAGGAATAAGACAATTCTTGGCTATGTTTAAGGAATTCAAGAAATCTCTGCCGGGCCTTTTTAAGAACCACACAGAAACCTATCCACCCACACCTTGTTCATTCCATGTCATCTGACTTAACAGAGATTTAGCCACACCTCTTAACTAAGTCTATAAAAACACTAGACAATCTGTTCTGATTATCCCAACAAGCCCCAAAGTGTCCTAATAGTATTCCATTCTCAGTGCCTATCTCTCTCTGCCTTTTCTTCTTTCTAAGCTGTGTGACTTAATCACACATTACTTCCTTTGACATTACTGGCAGCCTTTTATCTGCCTAGAGAGAAAGAAAGTCAGGTAAGCACAGTGACGAAGAGACAGGTAACACCCCAATTAGTTGGAACTGCTGAGCAAATGGAAATAGAGTAGAAATGAAATTATCTCTACTGACCATAGAAGACTCAAGTCACTGAGAGGGAAAAGAACACATTCATTGTAAATCCAAGAAGGTGATGGCAGCAGCGGGCAGATGGGGTGGTAGGAAGAGGCAAGAGGAAGTGATTTCTTCCCCATCAGCCTTTTCAATGAGCAAGATGACTGGCAGTTTGAACTGGGGACATGCTTATGCCAATGTGGGGAACGCGAGAATGGGGCAATAATGATCGCAACAACAAATGTATTTAGACAGCATTTTATAGTTTGCAAAGTGAGATAAGCAGAGCGGTTATTTCTTCCCTATCATATATGAATAAATAGACTCTAAGGTGTTTAGAGATTTGTCAGGTTTCACATAGACATTAAGTGATGGAGCCAGGAATCATGCCAAGTGTTGTTACAGGAGATGGGGGATGAAAAAAGAAGGGAAAAAAAAAGCCACCAAAAAGAAAAAATAAGGAGGGATGATTGAGAAGGCAACTGAGAACAAATACAACAGAGAAATCTCTCACAACAACAAATGGATCTAAAAAGAATGATAGTAGTAAAATATCTACCATGATAAAATGTCTTTCCCTGTGTGGAGCTAAAGAATCCCAGCCAAGCAGAGGGAGTATAAATGATATGCTATCACTACTTGGACACCAAGATACTCAGAGTTTTAAAAAATTCTCATCATGAGGATTTAAAAAACAAAACTAAAAATACAGACCATAAAGAACCATGACTGACTTGTTATATTTTTTTTTTTTGTTTGTTTTGCTTTTGGTGATACTTTTGACATACCCTGCCTTGTTTGTACTATTTGGAAGGCATTTGTTTGTTGTAAGATTTCAGGGTCAGGGAGGGACACATATGTGCTGTATTCTACAGGTAGCCTTGCTCAAAAGATACATCAATGTGTATTTCCTACTTCTCCTTGTCATCTTGCCTTAAAGCTGATGGAGTACCATGAGTATTTCTCCTTGTTCCATTCTCTTAAAATGGACTGAGCATATTACTAAAGCTCTTCCCTGTAACAATGGGGCTGTATTTATTCAGCTGGAAATATACATCCAGACCTCTGATCTGTCGATCACTTTGTATCACAGAGCTGAGACTCTAGCTCAAAAGTAATTCCAGCTCCATCCCTGCTATGACACAAATGCCAGCAGTGCCTTTGCTTAAAGGATGATGATCTAAAGCAGCCTATTTGGTTTTGTATGTGATACAATAGGATGTGTTTATAGAAAAAGGAGGAAAACAGAGAAACTTTCCTTACCTACTCATGTAATTAGCTAAATCCTACCCAGTGCAAGTGAAGGCTGTCCCCTAGTCTACAAAAGGCCAAGTCTGTCCCAGAAAAATTTTGCTGTGACTGTTGGTGCCCTAGGCTGAGTCTATAGCCCATTATGCTGAACAGACAAGCTAGGTGGTAATCAGGAGGCACCAGAGGGTGTGTAGTGTGTGAACACAGGTTGCTGAAACACAAATTACCCAGGAATGCTTACTTCTTCAATCTTCTAATGTTTTTCAGAATAAACTATCTCTTGGTGGCAATTTTGTTAAAAATTGTGCTATCTATATGAAAGCTATAACCAAATAGCCTAAGAATGTGGGGAGGGGGAAGGGAGAAGGGGGG
>CAUYQV010012946.1:0-14025 GCA_963574575.1 Galagoides demidoff | reverse complement strand
GGATGCCACAGAGACACAAGAGATCATCTCTGAATACTACCAGAAACTCTATGCCCAGAAATTTGACAATGTGAAGGAACTGGATCAATATTTGGAATCACACCTCTCCCTGGACTTAGCCAGGAAGAAATAGAGCTCCTGAATAGACCAATTTCAAGCACTGAGATTAAGGAAACAAGAAAAAATCTTCCAACAAAAAAAAAATGCCCTGGTCCGGATAGCTTCATACCAGAATTCTATCAAACCTTCAAGGAAAAGCTTATTCCCGCACTCCAGAAATTATTCCAAAAAATTGAGGAGGAAGGAATCTTCCCCAACATGTTCTATGAAGCAAACATCACCCTGATACCAAAACCAGGAAAAGATCCAACTAAAAAGGAGAATTTCAGACCAATTTCACTAATGAATATAGATGCAAAAATTCTCAGCAAAAGCCTAGCCAATAGATTACAGCTTACCATCAAAAAAGTCATACAACATGATCAAGTAGATTTCATCCCAGGGATGCAAGGCTGGTTTAACATACACAAGTCCATAAACATTATCCACTGTATTAACAGAAGCAAAAACAAAGACCATATGATCCTCTCAATAGATGCAGAAAAAGCAGTCAAACTCTCCCTCTTTGCTGATGATATGATCTTATACTTAGAGAACCCCAAAGACCCAACCACAAGATTCCTGGAAGTCATCAAAAAATATAGTATTGTCTCAGGATATAAAATCAATGTCCGCAAGTCAGTAGCCTTTGTATCTGCCAATAACAGCCAAGATGAGAGTCTAATTAAGGACACAACTCCCTTCACCATAGCTACAAAGAAAATGAAATACCTAGGAATATACCTAACAAAAGAGGTGAATGACCTCTATAAAGAAAATTATGAAACCCTAAGAAAGGAAATAGCAGAGGATATTAACAAATGGAAGAACACACCATGCTCTTGACTGGGAATAATCAACATTGTTAAAATGTCTATACTTCCCAAAGCAATCTACAGATTCAATGCCATCCCTATTAAAATACCAACATCATACTTTCAAGACTTGGAAAAACTGATTCTGCATTTTGTATAGAACCAGAAAAAAACCCGTATAGCTAAGGCAGTTGTTGGTAATAAAAATAAAGCCAGGGGGATCAGCATACCAGATTTTAGGCTGCACTACAAAGCCATAGTGGTCAAGACAGCATAGTACTGGCACAAAAATAGAGACATAGACATTTGGAATCAAATAGAAAACCAGGAAATGAAACTAACATCTTACAACCACCTAATCTTTGATAAACCAAACATCAACTGGGGGAAAGACTCCCTATTCAATAAACAGTGCTGGGATAACTGGATATCCATACCTTTCTCCACTCACAAAAATTGATTCAAGATGGATAAAGAACTTAAATTTAAGGCATGAAACAATAAAAATCCTCAAAGAAAGCATAGGAAAATTACTGGAAGATATTGGCCTGGAGAAAGACTTCATGAAGAAGACTATCGTGGCAATTGCAACAACAACAAACATAAACATATGGAACTTAATTAAACCGAAAAGCTTCTATACAGCTAAGGAGACAACAACCAAAGCAAATAGACAACCTACACAATGGGAAAGGATATTTGCATATTTTGAATCAGACAAAAACTTGATAACTAGGATCTATAGAGAACTCAAATTAGTCCACATGAAAAAAGCCAACAATCCTATATATCAATGGGCAAGAGACATGAATAGAACCTTCTCTAAAGAAGACAGACAAATGGCTAATAAACATGAAAAAATGCTCATGATCCCTAATTATTAGAGAAACGCAAATCAAAACCACCGTGAGATACCATCTAACCCCAGGGAGAATGGCCTAAATCACAAAATCTCAAAGCTGCAGATTCTGGCATGGAGGTGGAAAGAAGGGAACACTTTTACACTGCTGGTGGGACTGCAAACTAATACAACCTTTTTGGAAGGAAGTATGGAGAATCCTCAGAGAACTCAAGCGAGACCTCCCATTTGATCCTGCAATCCCATTACTGGGCATCTACCCAGAAGGAAAAAAATCCTTTTATCATAAGGACACTTGAACTAGACTGTTTATTGAAGCTCAATTTATAATCGCTAAAATGTGGAAGCAGCCTAAATGCCCCCAACCCAGGAATGGATTAACAAACTGTGGTATATGTACACCACGGTATACAATTCAGCCATTCACAAAATGGAGACTTTACATCCTTTGTATTAACCTGGATGGAAGTGGGACACATTATTCTTAGTAAAACATCACAAGAATGGAGAAGCAGGAATCCTATGTACTCAATTTGATATGAGGACAACTAATGATAATTAATGACACATGAGTGTGGGGGAAGGGAAGAGCAGAGAGAGAAAGAAGGAGGGAGGGGTGGGAAAGGAAGAGAAGAGAGAGGGAAGGAGGGAGGGGGTTGGGGTCTTGGTGTGTGCTACACCATTTGGGGGCAAGACACGATTGTAAGAGGGACTTTACCTAACAAATGTGATCAGTGTAACCTGGTTTCTTGTACCCTCAATGAATCCCCAATAATAATAATAAAAAATACAACTTTATCTAGCATTTATAGTTATTTTCACTAAGAGAGTAATCATAGGTTTTAGTCCATCAAAATACCACTAATGGGAGTCTAATAAACTTTGCTTTAAGTCAGATTTTAACATCTTCTTTGCAACAGATTTTCTCTAATAGTTATTTTCCATGTTATGTTGTCTGTATTGACACTGGTGCCTTTATATTTTGACTTTTGACTTCCTGAATCCTCTTTCAACTACTTTAGCTGTACAGTATAATTCAGAATATATCTATCTAGGGTGCATTTGTGACATTCTTGTATCCTTGCATGGGAAGTACTTTCTGTTGCTTTTGTTGGTGAACGGAATATTAACTAAGTTTAGAATTTTGCTTCACTATGTTTTTTGCCCTCAAAATATATCGCAGACGTAACTCCATTTTCTTCTTGAATGTATCCATGTGGTGAAGCTTGGATGTTTTCATTTCTAGAGATATATTTGTGTGTGTGTGTGTGTATTTCTTCTTATATCTTGCCGTATTTTTCTTTATCTACATAGTTAAAACATTTTGTTCTTTGTGTTGGAATGGTTTTTATGTCAATATATATTTTTTCTGGAACATGATAATGCCTGTTTCTGAATAGACTCAGGACTCTGAATTTTTTAATTCCTGAAAACATTTCTTTCTTTTTCTTATGTTGTTTTAAAGTCCTAGTATTTTTGACATCTTTTTTCAAAATACTATAAATCTTAGATTAGTTGTTTATGCCCTGTCCTTAAAAAAAAAAAAAACCCTTTCTTTCCCTGTCATAATGTAACTTTGTTCTCATTTCCTCTCTGTGTGGTGGGAGCATCTTGAGTTTATCTTCAGTATCCCTGAAGTTTGAGTTTTACTCAGTGTCACTTCTCCTCTTTACCTCCTTCAATGAAGGTTTTCATTTTGTTATGTTTTCTTGTACTTTTTCCTTATTTCAACTAGTTCCTTCTGCATCTCTTTCTTCACTTAACCATATACCTTATTCGAGCTTGCAGTGTCTGTTTTATAATGATCATATTCTCCTTACATTTTGGGGAACGCCAACCAACTAGTTGTCAAGGTTGGGATCCTTCTGGAAGTCACATTATTATTTTTTAGAGCCTACTTTTCCTGAGTGTCCGTGCCTAATGGATGGCTCCCTTTGTTGCAGTGTTTTTTAAAATGGATTCTATATTGACTTAGTAATTGTTCATTTAATTTAGAATATTTAGATCTGTCTAGGCAAGGCAGAGTTCACAAATCAGGATAGAGGTTATCTATCTATCTACATATACTAGTTATATGTGTGTTTTTACACATACAGGGTGGCCATAAATTTTGTGTGCAGTTTAAAATAAAGTTACACATGAACTTTATGGCCACCCCGTATGTGTGTGTGTGTGTGTGTGTGTGTTTATGTGTGTGTATATATATATATATTTTTTTTTTTCATATCATATATATATATAACATTTAATGAGTTCATTATATTTTGTACAAGTGTTTTTTATATTTCTGGAAAGGTCTTTCTGGGCAGCCCCAAGGACTATATATCAGTCTTTTGCATTAAAATGTATTTGAAGACAGGAGCTAGCTGTTTAAAACATTTCTGAAAATGATTCTTCTGATCTATGAGTAACAGCTTAGATTAAGTTAGTCACTTTTGGAAACTGCTCTATTGCAGGATATTAGAGTACCCAAAATTATGAAAGCTGAAGGAAATAGGTCCCAAGAGAAAACAATGGACTGTAGCTGCCTTAAAGGAGGGGAAGATGATCAAATAAGAGGAAATGGATGTAAATTACTTTAACAAAAATTAGCCAGCTACTATGAACCAGTGCTTAACTAAAATGAACTATGACTTGCATATGAACTCTGAGATGATGCTTGGGTCTGCTTAGAGGTTGATGAAGTTTCAGCTCCTTTGATTTCTACTCATTCCCTTGAGACATTGTCTTTAGAGGAACTGTTGTTCCTCCACTGAACGCTCAAGGATGTTGATAATTTCTGGAAAGGGAACACAAGGGCGCTGAGTATCTCAAGTAGGGTGGATGACTTGAGAACGTCGATGGTGGGGACATTGTGGACATGTATGGGATTGAAGTCTGAGATGAAATATCAAGCTTAAGGAATATTCAGTTCCATCCAGAATGGAGATTTTCACACCATACTCATTTTTTTTTTTTTTTTTGAGACAGAGCCTCAAGCTATCCCCCTGGGTAGAGTACCATGGCATCACAGCTCATAGAAACCTCCAACTCCTGGGCTCAAGTGAGTCTCCTGCCTCCGCCTCCCGAGTAGCTGGGACCACAGGCGCCCACCACAACGCCCGGCCATTTTTTTTTTGGTTGCAGCCATCATTGTTGTTTTGGCGGGCCCGGGCTGGGGATTCGAACCCGCCACCTTAGGTGTACGTGGCTGGCGCCTTAGCCGATTGAGCCACAGGTGCCAAGCCACCATACTCATTTTTATAAGTGTGATGGGGGATTGAATGGATAAAAAGAAATTCCATTCTTTGAGTTAGGAACAAGAATCTCTTCCCCCTTCTCTGGTTCCTTCTTTCTTATTACCTCATATTTTATCTTATACATAATCACTTTTTTAATATAGGGAATCACGTGTTATCTTACATAATCACATGTTTTTGTTTAAAAGCCTTCCCTTTCTATGCAAAGGACTGACTTTTATAAAAAAGGAATGAATAGTCTAACATACTATATGTATATATACGTGTACAAATATATATGTGTGTGTGTGTATATATATATAGAGAGAGAGAGAGAGAGAGAGAGAGAGAGGGAATGCTTACTTATCTGCAGTTAGTTTATAGATTCTGAGATATGTGGTGGCTACATGGCAGAAATGAACGAGCCACCTTGAAAGAGCTGACTCAAGGTTGCTTCGAGGCATAGGAGAACCTCCTCGCAGAGGACCCTGGCCCCTGTGTTGATGCATTACACATCTCCCAGCCCTGAACAGTTAGGGCATAATGAGAAAAACCATCAGAATGCCTGGAGATGTGGGCTTTCCTCTTTGAGATGATTAGACTTCGCTGTTAAAAGTGCAAGGGAGGCTCTGAAGCCAGCCAGGCCTCTGTCTCTCAGGCTGTCCCTTCTTGAGAAACTGCTGTCTCAGGTGAGAATCCTGCTGCTGTCTCTAGGGGCCACAGTCCTTGATGACATTTAGTGGTTTTCTCAGATTTAGAACTGTCTAGAACAACTGTGTCTGCACTTAAGGATCGCCTGAAAAGAGTGTTAAAAACACAGACTTCTGGGCCTCACCACAGACCTACTAAATCAGAACATCCGGAGATGAGACGTAGGAGTTTGCATTTTTAGCAATTACTCTGTCTGATCCTGACATAGAGAATGACCAGCACTCATCCAAAAGATGAGTATTTTGGGAACCCCTGGATTGGTACAGAGGCAACTGTGATATTACATCTGCAGAAGGGACAGCCTAGAGGTTTAATGGGGTTCCACCCACGTTTGAGTTTATGATTTTAGGCACCTTTCCTATCTGGCATGTTGTAGTGAGCTTGTAAAATCCAGGCACAGGCAACAGCTCTGTGTCAGGCGTTTGCTTCCTGCTACTCTTCATTGCTTGGCTTTTGACTCCTGTTCCCATTTCTCTGACTTCTGTGCTCTGAGCTATAGACTTGGCTCCTGGTCATCTGCTGTTTGGGTGAACCATTCAAACTCCTTTTCCCTGATTCCTGATCCCGCTGTCCTGCTCTCCTTTTTCTGGATGTGTGGCTGCCCTTCTGGGTCAGGAAATATTCTCTTCTGGTGGTGGCCCCAGACCCTCCACTGCTCAGCCTTCCATCAGCAAATGGCATTTGGATTCCGAAACAAGGAGGCAAAGTATCCTCCATAGTCCTGGTTTTCATAAGGGAGAATTTTTCCTAAACTCTCCTCTTAGGTTCTTTCTTCGGACCTTTTTCACACAGTGAGGGGTGGAAGAAATTACCTGAGTTGAGATTTTGGGGGAGGAACTGGGCATGTATATTTCAGCCCCTTATTCCCCCCATTTTCTTGGGAGCAAAGGGCCTGGAGGAAGCCCATCCTGGTGAGCCCATGCAGTATACTTCACAGGTGCAGGCCCCGTGTGGAAAGGGTTTAGATTGTCCAGCTGGCCAGTAGTGGGCAGGTAATCTGCCTAATTCCGGGGTACATGTTATACAAGCAAGCCCTCCCAGCTGGTGGAGTTCAAGCCATGTCCGCTGCATTTAGTTTTTATTAGAAATGAAGGAGGCGTTTTGGCCTCAATCTGCCCATTTCTTTGTTTCTCAGTGCATTCATAATTCAGGTGGAAAGAGAAAAATGCCATTTATTTGTGTTTCCTCAACCGTCCCCAAGTCTATGACATATGAAGGAAACTTTTTTTTTGTTGTTGCAGTTTGACTGGGGCTGGGTTTGAACCAGCCACCCTTGGTATATGGGGCTGGTGCCCTACGCACTGAGCCACAGACACTACTCTGAAGGAAACTTTCTTAATAGCTTAAAATCCTATGAAACACAAATGCATTTGCTATACAAAGTATCAAACCCCATCTCCTGCCCTATGCTTCCTGAGCTTTTTCTTTTCTTTTTTTTTTTTGAGACGGAGCCTCAAGCTATCCCCCTGGCTAGAGTGCCATGGCATCACAGCTCACAGCAACCTCCAACTCCTGGGCTCAAGCGAGTCTCCTGCCTCTGCCTCCCAAGTAGCTGGGACCACAGGCGCCTGCCACAGCGCCCGGCCATTTTTTGGTTGCAGCCATCATTGTTGTTTGGTGGGCCCGGACTGGGGATTTGAACCTACCACCTTAGGTGTACGTGGCTGGCGCCTTAGCCAATTGAGCCATAGGCGCCGAGCCTCCTGAGCTTTTTCTAATGCAAAGGAACATGAAGCAAACGTAAGACAGAACTAGTGTACATAGTTGTGTCTTTTGATCATGTAACCCATCTTGCTAAGGGATTGTAGTGGGAGAGTAAGAAGGTGGCTTTATGATACAGTGAAAAAGCACAAGAGACTAGTAATCAGAGGAACTTAAGTGTAAATAACACTTTATTATTTAATAGTTGAGTGACCTTAGACGTTTTACTTAGCCTTCAGAGCTGCAGTTTATTAATTTCTTCTTAAAACGAGAATAGTAATCTACCTCTTACGATTGTAGTGGTAATATTAAACTGTGTACTAGAAGGAATGACCAGGGAATAGGCACTCAGAAAGCACAAGTTTTCTCCTCCTTTTTCTTGGATCCAAAGAAATAGATCTCCTGAGTTTCACTATAACTATATTATGCTGAATTAAATTTTTCTCTAAAGTAATACTCTCTACTGCATTGAGTAAGAAGGCTGTGACTTTCTGCTTCACTCCCATTGTATTACAGAAATTACTCCTTTGAGGGTGGTGCCTATGGCTCAAAGGAGTAGGGCGCCGGCCCCATATACTGGAGGTGGTGGGTTCAAACCCAGCCCCGGCCAAAAACTGCAAAAAAAAAAAAAAAAAAAGGAAATTACTCCTTTGAATGGGATTTTTTGTTTGTTTGTTTGTTTTTTGAGACAGAGTCTTACTATGTCGCTCCTGGTAGAGTGCCCTGGTGTCACAGCTCACAGCAACCTCAAACTCTTGGGCTTAAGTGATTCTCTTGCCTCAGCCTCCCAAGTAGCTGGGACTATAGGTGCCTGCCACAACATCTGGCTATTTTTGTTGTTGTTGTAGTTGTCATTGTTGTTTGGCAGGACTGGGCTGAGTTTGAACCTGCCAGCCCTGGTGTACGTGGCTGGCACCCTAGCCACTGAGCTACAAGTGCTGAGCCTTTGTTATTATTTAAATGATTTCCCAAGGTGAAGGAGTAAAAGATAATTCATTCATCTGCCAAACAAATTAGTTGAATTTTGTTATTGTCCTTTGTGCATGAATAATTTTATAAGTGGATATGGAAAAATATATTAAAACTATGAAATACCAATAAATTTCTTTAAATTGACCTAAAATTAAGTTAGACTTAGCTGTGTTTACTCATATGCCAATAGTTTATAAGCTTTTCAAGTTTGTGCTATCATTTTTTTCCCGTCTGAGACCGAGAAGGGTGCATGGTGGGTATCTATCAATACAAAGAATGCTTATGTCATATTGATTTACAGACTCCTTCATAAAATTTGAAGCCCTCCACAAGTTCAAGTTTCTCAGATTGGGAAATATTGTATTTGGGGAGACACTTAGGGTTGAAAGAGACTTATTGAGGTGAGAACATTTAAATCCTTTTCTTGGGTTTGTGCTGATTTATTTTTCAGGACACCAGAGCTTTCTTTCATTCCAGATGGATCCTTAACATCCAGATAATGGGTACCAGTTTCAGCACCCTGAGGGTTGAGCATTCACTTGGGGTCAGATGGAAGGACATTTTCATATCATCCTATTTTTTCCTGTCACCATCTATGGTGAACAGCACTTCTCCCAACTATATTGGTCAGACCATGGGCCTACAATTTGCTATTTCCTCCAGCAAAAAGGTGAGTACAAATGTCAGGTCAAAATAATGACTTATACTTTCCATGTGTGTGTGTGTGTGTGTGTGTGTGTGTGTGTGTGTGTGTGAGTGAGAGAGAGAGAGAGAGGAGGGGGAGAAATTAGAGGGGTTGCTTTGTTTAATTTTGGCTCAAGGATAAGGTAAAAAGTGTTTTTCTTTTTGTTATAACCCAAAGGCTAGAACTTGTCTGAACCATACATTGGAAAATCAATGCATAATACAAGTTCAACTCAAGAACATTAACAGTGATATTGATTTTCATTATTGTTTTTGTGGAGATGGGAGATGAGAGATGTCTGCCTTAGAACAAAACTTCCTAAATGTATTCTTTAAGCATCTTTTATCCTACAGTTTTGTTCCATGGGATTTTGTGATGTGGGTTAATCTTACTAGAGTTATAAGTTATCATTAATGAAAACTCAGTAAAGTGTATAAGGGATCTCTGTATTATTTCATAAAATTGCTATTAAAGCTAAAAAAAAAAGAGTGAGGTAAAATTGAAGGGGTGCCAATAAGCTCAGAGGACCAAAGAGACAATATTTGAAAAAAATAAAATTAAAGTAAGAAAATCCACATTGAACGAAACATCAAAATTGTTGATAAAGACAGATTTCCAGCCTGCCCTTGCCCTTCTCCTTTTTTTTTCTTTCTCTTTCCCGCCCTTTGCCTGAAGCTCCTCATCTTTTTTCTTGTGCCTGTATAAAATTCTACCAGTGTACCTCATTTGGCCATTCATCAGAAAAGGTCCAGCTGAAGGCAGCCAGCTAGATGAGAAGCCCGACTTTAGCCAAACCCCAACCATCCTTGTGCATGAAGTGTGCCTGTGGGAACCCCATCCATCTTCCCAGCGTACTACGGAACAGCATGGTGGAATGGAAAGAGCCCTGAATTAGGACTCAGAAGACTTCTGCTACCAAGAAGTGGTATGATTTCACTGAGTGTATTTAATGCCAGCTCATCTTCCTTATTCTAAAATGGGGCTAGAAATACCTACCTGACCTATCATCCTGGTTGTATTCAATAACTTTATTCAAAGATGCAGGTGGGGAAAGTTATTTTATTTTTGAGACAGAGTCTCACTATGTCACCCTTGGTAGAGTACTATTGCGTCACAGCTCACAGCAACCTCAAACTCTTGGGCTTAAGTGATTCTCTTGCCTAAGTCTTCCAAGTAGCTGAGCTGGGACTACAGATGCCCATCACAACACCTGGCTACTTTTTGGTTGTAATTGTCATTGTTGTTTAACAGGCCCAGCCAGGCTTGAACCTGCCAGCCTTGGTGTATGTGGCTGGCACCCTACTCACTGAGCTATGGGTGCTGAGCCAAGGGGGGTAAGTACTTTAAAAGCTGAAATCCTTTTTTATGACTGCATAGTATTCCATAGTGTACATATACCACAATTTATTAATCTAGTCATGGTTTGATGGGCATTTGGGCTGCTTCCATGACTTGGCAATTATGAATTGGGCTGCAATAAACATTCTGGTGCAAATGTCTTTGTTATAAAATGATTTTTGATCATCTGGGTAGATACCTAGCAGGGGAATTGTAGGATCAAATGGAGGTCAACTTTTAGTTCTTTGAGAATTCTCCAGATTTCTTTCCAAAAGAGCTGTATTAGTTTGCAATCCCACCAGCAGTGTGGAAGTGTTCCCTTCTCTCCACATCCACACCAACATCTGTAGTTTTGGGATTTTGTGATGTGGGCTAATCTTACTAGAGTTATAAGTTATCATTAAGGAAAACTCAGTAAAGTGTATAAGGAATCTCTGTATTATTTCATAAAATTGCTATTGAATCTAAAAAAAAGAGTGAGGCAAAATTTAAGGGGTGCCAAGAAGCTCAGAGGACCAAAGAAACAATATTTGAAAAAAAATAAAATTAAAGTAAGAAAATCCACATTGAATAAAACATCAAAATTGTTGATAAAGACAGGTTTCTAGCCTGCCCTTGCACAGGGTGGTCTCACTTGCCTCCCCCAACCCCAGCTTCCTTGGACCTTACCTTTATTGACCACTTGGATATTTTGCCCATGATGGATTTTTATATTAATTTAGATTTCTAAAAAATATTGCATTAAAACATTATTGATCTCAAAAAAAAAAAGTTAAAAATTATTTGCTTAGAATAAGAATGTGCTAGCTGGAGGGGGACTTAGAGTTATCTAGTCCTTCCCTTCATTTTAACAGTGGAAAATTTACAACCCAGAAAGGGTTTTAACTCACCTCAGGCCATATAAACAGGGTTGAGGCAAAATCAGGTTAGAATCAGTTTTCCAATATTACAGGGTAGAGTTAGAATGAATTTTCAACTCTTCTATAATGAAGCAAACACAAACTGATCCATGGCTGTCAGTGTTGAGAGCAATGCCAGCAGATCAAGGGTGACATGGAGGTCCCGAGGCAGAAGTGTTACTGAGAGTGGCAATTAGGAAAACACCACCCCCCATGGGAAGGAGCGACGGACGGTTGGTTAAGGACACAGGGAGTCTGTGGCATTGGTTGTCCTACCTATTCTAAAAGATGTGTTTTGTTTGGACTATTTATTTTGAATGATTAATTATAGGTTATCTACTCAAATTGAGCTCCCCGATTTCTACTTTTCAATATGGCTAGACGACAACTGTTGGTATGTGTCAGGAAATCATTTACAGGAATGAGAAAATTTCCCTTACCCATGAGTCATGAGAGTGTTCTTGCCACTGGAGTTTTATTTTAATGAAGCCAATGATTAAGCAACTGGTAAGTTATTTGGTTCCTGATTCTCACAATTGGCCCACATGTATTAGTACAACTTATCTTTTGGTTTTGGGTTCTCTGTACCATTTCGGTGAATAAACCTCAGATAAAGCAGATGGCCAGAACATTCTCCCCCTGTAATGGACAATGTCATGGGAGGCCTGATGACCAGATGGTGACTAGGTACGGAGCTGGCACCCTCCAGATACAAGATGGCCATGCACGAGGAATGACCAGTCAGCTAGTTTACCCTGTCTTTGCTTTTCTGTTTTCCCCGTTTATGTCACAAGTATAACTTCTTTTCTCAAGCAATTTCTTCAAGAGAAGTTTCATTACTTCCTTTTTTTGAAATGATACTCTCCATTTTTTTTGTTGGCAACACAACGAACAATGTCCCAATTAAAGTTATGCAGGGTGACTTTCATTAATATGTTGCCAAACATTTCTAGTTATTGTACTTTTTATTCCTTGGGGAATAAAAAAATCAAGGTCTTTTGACAGTCACTTTCTGAGCATTCTAGAGATTCCACGTGTTCTTCTGAGTCTTCTTTTTGGAGGTACTAATGCTTGTTCCTTGGGATAGACATGGCAATTTTTTATGTCATGGAGAGCCCTCCGTAATGCAAGGTTCTTACCATGTGCAGAGGGCCAGAGTATATGCATATTGCTGCAATTAAAGTGCATCACCTTTTTTTTCTGGAGACAGAGTCTCACTTGGTTGCCCTCAGTTGAGTGCTGTGGCGTTACAGCTCACAGCAACCACAAACTCTTGGGTTTATGCAATTCTCTTGCTTCAGCCTCCCGGGACTACAGGTGCCCACCACAACGCCTGGCTTTTTTTTTTTTTTTCAGAGATGAGGTCTCACTGTGTTTCAAGCTGGTCTCAAACCCATGAGTGCAGACAATCCACCCTTCTTGGCCTCCCAGAGTGCTAGGATTACAGGCGTGAGTTACTGCGCCCAGCCGAGTACATCACTTTAATACACATTTACAGTTCTGAGTATCGTCTTATACAATATTGAAATTCTCATGTCTCAAGGCAAGTTTTAGTTCATCATATCTCAAACTCTTGATTTGGTCTCAAGATGAACTTAAGTACAAAATGAATTTATCTGCTTATTGCTAGGTTTACAGTTCAACATAATTAATTTCATCTGAAACAAAACAGATTCTGAAAGGGATTTTTTCCAATAGTAACATGGTTGGATATTTCCTAGGAAAAATTTGCCATTCGCACAGAAGATAGAAAGAGGGGACAGATTTTGAGACTGGGAAGAAATGATGCATTCTGCTGTCAGGCTGTAGGGGGCAGGGAGAGGAAGGAGAAAAAGAGGCAGGGAGGGAGGGAGAGAGAGAGAGAGAATCCGAATCAGAATCTTACCCAAGTGCTGAGGTCTGAAACCCCCTTGGATCTAGTCATCCTGTTACTGAGGACGTCTTGGGGAAAGTGCCTGCTTGTGGGTATGTAGAAGGTCAAAATAAGTAAGGCGCAGAGCTGAGTCTGAGCTGCTAGTTGAGAGTTCTGGGAGCCTGTGAACCACGTGATCTGGATCAAGATAGTATAGCATGAGGCTGTATTTCCTCGTCTATCTTTTTGCCCCTGGAGCTTTACATTAATTAAGGTGGTGATGGAGCACGTGGTATGTCCAGAGTCTCACAATCTGCTTATCTTTTACTCTCGGGTTCTCTACTTGTTGCTTGATAAACTTCAGAGGGGGCCTGTTCTCACTGGTAGAATGGCCCAAACTGAGGGCAGGGTCTATTCCTGGCAGTGGACCCAGTTATCCCTAAGCTGATGAGCTGTAAGATTTTGGTGGAGGTGTGGGCTCAGGTTTGCCATAAATCAGCAGACAAATAGCTAGATCATACCCAAGGTTCTGAACCATCTGGGCTTCAACAGTGACCTGAGGTGGCAGGGTCAACACCAGTGGCCAGAGAGAACGGAGCCATTTGGTGGAAAATTTTCTCTCCAAAAGGTACTTGTAACTAGGAAGAAAGCCTTGAACTGAAGTCACCTCTTGGGGTTGGTGGCCTTGGATGTGGTGTTAAAAAGGAAGAGTAAAAGACACGCATCACAGAGAAATGAAGGTTTTGAAAAATGTTACTTTGCTTTATATCCTAAATTACTACAGCAGGAAATAGCCATTGTACAATATTACTTCTATGAGATTTTCCTTAAAATTAGAAAAAGGAGAAAAGAGAAATCACATTCTAATTGTAAAGG
>CAUYQV010012944.1:0-15230 GCA_963574575.1 Galagoides demidoff | reverse complement strand
GGTCCCAGCTACTTGGGAGGCGGAGGCAGGAGACTCGCTTGAGCCCAGGAGTTGGAGGTTGCTGTGAGCTGTGATGCCATGGCACTCTACCCAGGGGGATAGCTTGAGGCTCCGTCTCAAAAAAAAAAAAAAAAAAAACCCAGCCCCAGCCAAAAAAAATTTAAAAAAAAATGAGAGCAAGATATAAAAACTAAACAGAAAGACCTCTCTGCACATATCCCAGGAAAAGGAGGAGGAAATAAACAT
This sequence comes from Galagoides demidoff, assembly GCA_963574575.1. Taxonomy (NCBI): domain Eukaryota; kingdom Metazoa; phylum Chordata; class Mammalia; order Primates; family Galagidae; genus Galagoides; species Galagoides demidoff. Next base: position 14,984 of record CAUYQV010012944.1, on the reverse strand, counting down.
TTACGAAGACCCTCACATTTTACACCATCTCATTTAATCTTAGGTAGGCATTACTGTCTACTTATAGATAAGGAAATTGAAGGGTAACCAAGTAAGCCAAAATTCCAACCAATGTCCATGTGTTTTCCCCTACATGACACTATTTCCTATGTTTCCTAGCAAAATAGTCTCTTCTTTTAAACTCTTGGTATTTCCTCCAAAATAGGTATTTTTTTTTTTTTTTTTTGAGACACAGTCTCGTTTTGTTGCACTTGGTAGACTGCTGTGGTGTCACAGCTCACAGCAACCTCAAACTGCTGGGCTCCGGGCTCAAACAATCCTCTTGCCTCAGCCTCACAAGTAGCTCGGACTACAGGTGCCCCACAGAACACCTGGCTATTTTTAGAGATGGAGTCTCACTTTTGCTCAGGCTGTTCTGGAACTCGTGAGCTCAAGCGATCCACCTCCCCCTGCCTCCCAGAGTGCTAGGATTACAAGTGTGAGCCATTGCACTGGCAAAACAGGAATCCTTAACCTGTGACCCACAAAGTATCTTCAGATACTTCACACACACCCAAAAAAATCTAAGTACATTATTTGTGAACATGTATGTCTATTTATTATTTACTAATAAGGACACTAACTGACACTGAGTGTCTCCTGTGTTGTGGATGCACTGTTACACTGCTAGCTTTACATGGATCATCTCAATCCTCAAAGTAACCCCATAATATTAGTACCTCCTTTTTTTTTTTTGCAGTTTTTTGCCGGGGCTGGGTTTGAACCCACTGCCTCCAGCATATGGGGTCGGTGCCCTATTCCTTTGAGCCACAGGCACCACTCATACCTACTTTATTTTTATTTATTTATTTTTTTTGAGACAGAACCTCAAGCTGTCCCCCTGGGTAGAGTGCTATGGCATCATAGCTCACAGCAACCTCCAACTCCTGGGCTCAAGCGAGTCTCCTGCCTTAGCCTCCCGAGTAGCTGGGACCACAGGCACCCGCAACAACAACACCCGACTATTTTTTTTTTTTTTTTTTTGGTTGCAGCCGTCATTGTTGTTTGGCGGACCCAGGCTGGATTCAAACCTGCCACCTTAGGTGTATGTGGCTGGCGCCTTAGCCGCCGAGCCACCTACTTTATTTTTTAAAAAATGATGGTGAAGTTGATATTCAGAATAATGCAGAAACTTGCCCAATGTCACACAGCAAGTAAGTGGTGGAACCAGGCCTCAGTCCCATGCAGCAACATCCCCTGTGTTGTGTACATTTATGTCTCACTATTTATGTTTGTCCATAATTACTATGTCGGGAGAGAAGATCCACAGTTATCATCAGCTTTTCAAAGGGGGTCTGAGAGAAAAGGTTAAGCACAACACTGGAGTAACAGAATAACAAGGCTTCCAGCAGCTCATTTGGGGGGAATGTTTCTGGTGTAAGATGCAAAGGTGTGAGGGAAGTGTGACCATCCCCCCTATAGCAGTGTGTCAACAGAGGATCCTTGATCTGCCCAGCATGAAACCTCAGATACTCAGTTTTCAAATTCAAAAACAAAAACACAGCATGGGCAATTCTGGAAACTGACAATGCCAAAGAAAAGGAACACCAGCCAGGAAGGCCTTTTGGTTCTAAGAAAAATAACCTTAGTCTCCAGCCCCCATCCTTAGCCCAACTTTAAGGGACCATATCGTGTCCTAGTAGTCTCAGAATAAGAAAGGAGCTGCCTTCTCAGCTCTCTCCCATAAAAGAACCGCTCACTGCTTCCTCTGACCCACCTCTTATTCCATTGAATAAGAAGTTCCTTCCTGGAAAGACCAGCATCTCTCACAATGCCCATGCCACAGTGTAAGAGACAGTATAGCCTAATATTCTGAAGCATTAGCTTTACAGTTAGAGACATGAGTTCAAATCCTAACTCTTTCTTGGCGTAAACCAGGGCAAAGCAAGTTAGTTCTGTGGGCTCACAGAACAGTGATAACGTCCACCTAAATAGGGTTACTCTGAGGATTAAATGAGATACTGTAAAGTACGTAAAGTGCTTGGCCCGGCGCCCTAAAGGGCAATAACTGCTAGTTACTGTTATGTATTACCGGCTTTTTTTGTTGGCCCAGCACAGCAGCACTCAGGCCTCGGGGGCGGGTCTCCTTGGGAAAGGGGTCCCTGGGGGACTACTCCAGACATCCTTCAACCTGCCTGAGGCCTGGGCCGACCCTGGAGTGAGCCACCCAGAGGCTCCCCCCAAGCCGGAGCACACAGGAGGGCGCTTTCCCCATCGCGCCTCGCGCTCCGAGCCGGGCCCCTTCCCCCTACTCAATTCCGCCCCGCCCGCCGAGGTCACGCGCTCCAAGTTACCATTTTCTTGCTCTCGGTGCCACGATTCGCTTGCCTCGACATGGTGCCGACCGCGCCGCCCCGCCTCGCCTCGCCCAGCTACAGGTTTGCTCGGCGACCCTGTCAGACGCCGCTCGATTTAGCCACTGCCCCTCACCCTTCGGAATTGACCGGCACAGTTTCAATGCGCCTGCGCGGCCTGCCGCGGGGCACCACGGGACTCGTGGTCCGGCCGACAAGGGCAATTCCCGCCCAACAAACGTCTGACTACAGCACCCAACAGCCCCTTTGACAAGCAACGCCTCTCAGCTCAGTGAAACTACAACTCCCGGAGTACTCCGCGAGCACGGACTCTTAAGAGTCTGGCTTCCCGCTTGACTGAATTCTGGCCACTGGATGGCGTCTGCAGCCTTCAGTAAACCTGTTACCATCGTAAGCTTCCGAAGCTTTCTCTGCCCTCTCTCCCGCTTCAGAGATGGTCCGCGAGTTCCTGTCTAGTACGATTGGTCTCTCGAGTTAGCCTCTTCCGCTGTTGCAGTTCTGCGCCAGAGGTTCCCAAGATGTCCCAGAAAATTAGTAACAACTCTCACATACATCTGGCTTCTTCGTTGTACGAATATTTAATGACCACCTACTACGTGCCAAGCATTCGCTAGTGGCTTTCTCTTCAAATGACCATCTGTTACCATACCCCAAATGCAGCCAGCTCCTGCATCCTACCACCTGTGGCCACGTGAAGAACTATGCAGTCAAAAAAGTCCCAGTCTCTATCTCTTCCCTCCCCTAGAGTAGCTACAATTCCAGGTTCTCAGAAAAGAAAGATCCCCAACTGTGCGGGCAGACAGTCTTGAGTTCTAATCCCAGCTTTGCCATTTTAGGCTAATTGCTGGATCTCTCTCAGTTGTCGTGAAGCTTGGTGAGACGTGCTTGCCAGAGCCCTGGGCACATAAAACGCACAAAGTAAACGTGTACTCCCTTCCTTCCAGCCACCCTCTAAAAACAGTCCAACAAACAAACAAGCTCTAGAAGCACCAGAGGAACACGCTGGCTGAACACTCACCCATCACAAAGGGGAAATCCTACGGTTCCTGACCACAGCTCTTTGGTTTCAGCTCCAGCCATTTCTCCTTAGCCGGTCAACTCAGAGGGAGCTGGGCTGGGGCGGGGGGGGGGGGTGTTCCCTGAGCACCCTCTCCTCACTTAGGCCTGGTAGCCTGACTCTGCAGCAGCTGCATTCTAGCTCCTCAGCCTTCACCATGACAACCTGTCCAGAAATGAGCCACCAGGGTAGGGAGGGCTGGGAGCGCCCAGACCGCTCTGGCTGAAAGCCAGTGTGCAGGGCTCCCCCAGTCTCTCCCTCGGGGTGCAGGACCAATCATCGTTATCCCCTTCTCCCTGTGCCACAGACATTCTGGGGCTTCCCTAGAGGCAATAACCCCTGACTACTCCTCCTGTATCATGCCTGAGGATGGGGTAGGTTGAGGGGGAGCCAAAGGTTCTTTGAAGGAACATGGGGGTGGTTGTGGTGGGGGGAGCAAAAGTCAGCCCCAGAGGCCAGCCCAGCTACAGAAAAGCCTCCTGCGTTCCCTGGAGAGAGGACAGCTGAGGTGAAAGCTGCAGTTGGCCGGTCTGTCTGTCGGTCTGGGCTCCTCCCTGCCGGCTGCCCTTGGCTGCCCACAGAAACCTGAGTCACAGTCACAGCCAGCCGTCCGACCGCACCCAGCCTGCTGACAGGCAGGGCAGCTCTGGAGAGAATGGAGGTGGAGCCTCTCCCTGCCCATCTCAAAGCCTCTGAGATTTTTCCCCTCTCTGACTGTTGACTCCTCCTCTTGGTAGCTCTCTCTCTGAGACTGTTCCTTGCAGTGTCATCAGTTCTTAATTAAAGAACAGAGTAGGGTCCATCTCAGGTGGATCTACATGGTCTCTTCCTTGCTCAGATGGGTGCTTAAAAGCTTAGACAGCTGCTCCAAGGGTTCTTAGTATAGTTTCCATTATTCTCAAATCCCGAGCCCTCTCCAGCACTCCAGGGACTAGGACATTTGGAAACACCAGGCACTCCTTTCTATCTTCAGCTCCTCTCTAGAAAAGAACTCAAGGATAGACAACTTCCCATCCTTATCAGGGGCTCTAGACAAAGACATCCCCTAACAACCCAAAGGGTTGAACCTAGTTAATCCTGGATCTCAGTTCCTTTCTGTTTCCATCTCTCTCTCTTCCTCCTCCTCTCCAACAGCTGGAGGGGAAGAGGCAGCTGGTGTCACTACTGCAAGGACATTTCCCACCGCCAGCCCTAGGGGTAGGCCCTAGAGGCTAAGACTCCCTAATTAAAGCCCTGTGGGTTAGAGACCTCTTCTCACAGTAGCACCTTCAGGGTTGGGTGGGAGTGAGAATCTGGTGTCAGTTCTCTCTGCTGCCCCCCTCCCTCCTTGAGGCCCCTCCCACTTCCTGCAGTACTTTGTGGGTGTGGAGGCAGCAGAGAATCCTTCCAGAGATTCCTATCCCTATGTGATCTCCTTCACCTCTCCATCAGGTTCATCCTGGATCCTGCCCTACCAAGCCTAGGAGGATATAAATGCTTTGCTCATGCCCTGCTCTAGGGGATCAGCATAGGGTCATTTTTCTGATCCCCATTCTGGGACCTGCTCCCAGCCCCCACCCAGCCCCATGATGACACTCAGGTCTATTTCTGTGGAGGAGGAAGGGCCTGCCCTATGCCCCAAAGGAGGCAACAGCGTTGCCTGCCCCTCCCCAAAAACAGCAGTGCAGAGCACTGCTATCTGGGGGTTCAGCCTCTGATGTCCCAAATGCCCTACTTGCTCCCTCCCTGGGATGTCTAATAATTGTGAAGCCATGTGGAGCCCCCATGTACCGTCACCCAGGAACAAACTCAGAGACACCCACTCTCAACACTTTTGTTACTGGGGCCTGGGATCTGCCAGGGATTCTGGCCAATTAGGAGGAGAATGGAGAGGAGCCCACTTCCTCTGTCTACCCCACTGCATAGATCACAGAACATGTGAGCTCTTCCAGTGCCTGTCAGCTGTCTCCTCCCTGTGAACGCATTATCTGTGTAGGAAACTTTTGGGACTGACCAGGAGAATTATCCCTCAAATTGCTTACCTCCCAGATGCCCTGCAGGTCTCCAGGACCAGCATCTTGGCTGGGGGGACCCAGTTCCTTGGGGGGAGGCGCAAGTGCCTCTACTCTCAGTGTAGAGAAAGGTTTCTCAACCTTGGTAATATTGACACTTTATACCTGGCAATTCTTTGTTGTGGGGGGTGTCCTGTGCAATATAGGATGTTAAGGGCCATCCCTGGCACTAGGTGCCAGTAGCACCCCTAATGGTGGCAACCAAGTCATCTCTAAACATTGCCAAATGTCCCTGGGGGGCAAAATTTGTTGATTGCTTGGTGAGCTTCCCAAAGTCAATCCCAGATAATTAGACACAATAGCTCTCCAGTTCTAAAGCACTACTCACCCTTCCCCTGCTGAAGAATCCCATGATCTTTTTTTTTTTTTTTGAGACAGAGTCTCATTCTGTTGCTGTGGTGTCACAGCTCACAGCAACCTCAAACTCTTGGGCTCAAGTGATCCTCTTGCCTCAGCCTCCCAAGTAGTTGGACTACAGGTACTGACAACAGTGCGGGGCTATTTTTTAGAAATGTGGTCTCTCTTTTGCTCAGGCTGGTCTCGAACTCCTGAGCTCAACTAATTCACCCACCTCAGCCTCCCAGAGTGCTTGGATTACAGGCATGAGCCATCACGCCTGGCCAGAATCCCATGATCTTCAATAGCTCCCCTTTTTCTACATTTCTAAGTCAATTGCATTCAAGTCTTCTACATGGGCTATCCCTGGCCCATCTCTTTATGTATGTGCATATGTATGTATGTATGTATGTATTTATTGAGACAGTGTCTCACTCTGTTGCCCAGGCTAGAGTGCCATGGCATCAGCCCAGCTGATAGCAACCTCAAACTCCTGGGTTCAAGTGATCCTCATGCCTCAGCCTCCCAATAGCTGGGACTACAGGCACTTGCTACAATGCCCAGCTAATTTTTCTATTTTTAATAAAGATGGGGTCTCACTCTTGTTCTGACTGGTCTCAAACTTACTCCAAGTGATTCTCCTCTCTTAGCTTCCTAGAGCACTAGGATTACAGTTGTGAGCCACTGTGCCTGGCCTATCTTTTCATTTTTAGCTATCACTGGCCCTCTGTCTTTTTTTAAAGACAGAGTTTCACTTTATGACCCTCAGTAGAGTGCTGTAACATCACAGCTCACAGCAATCTCCAACTCCTGGGTTTAGGTGATTTGCTTGCCTCAGCCTCCTGAGTAGGTGGGACTACAGGGGCTGCCAAAATGCCCAGCTATTTTTTGTTGCAATTTGGCCGGGTCTGGGTTCGAAACCACCACTCTCAGTATATGGGGCCGGCGGCCCTACCCACTGAATCACAGGCACCACTGGCCCTCCACTTTTCTTGAGCTCTAGTCAATGTGAGTGTCTTGCTATTCCTATCCACCCATCTTTATCCCTGCAGTAACTTCAAGACCTGGAGGGGGAGATGGAGGAAGAAACATCCTAGAAGGTTCTCCTCCTGTTGAGTTCTATTCCTGAATTCTCCTGAGTCTAGTCATGACCTGGCTCAGGGTGGGCCTGTCCAGCTCTGGAAGAGGCAGTCCCAGAGGCCTCTGACCTCACAAAGGACCATCAAGGGCTCTATCATCCACATGATTCCCCATCACCACCCTGCAGATGGGATGGCTGACAACAAAGATAGGGGATCTGTTCCTCATCCTAATCTGCTGTTACTTTTGAAGTTCCCTGATCATCAAAGCTGTATTCATCATACTTATCTATTGAGCACTTCTGTGCTTAGCACTTGATCTGCATTGCCTTAATCTTTACAAACACCCCATGATATCTCATGACACAATTATTTTCCTGATTTTATAAGGGAGCCAATTGGGTTTTAGAAAAATTAAGTCATTGCTCAAGGTTGCAAGCTCCAGTTGGGGGTCTTTTACCATCATCCTATTCTATTTTGGGGGGGTCTGATGAGGACACTTTTCCCTCCCTAAGCCTTACCAAGGGGGTTCAAGCCCTTTGCTGCTCACATCTCCTAGGACAGGCTGTTCCCAGGTTTCAGGAGACCTAGTCCCTTTTGTTCCCCACCCTCGCGCTCCACATGGTTGCTTTCTGGAGCTGCGAAAAGGAAGGCGGAACTTGTGGGAAAGAGGGACAGGGGGATAGCATCTCCCTGGGCCTAATCTCTGGACAAAGAACTAGAGAACTGACGACCTGGAGGTCAGGACAAAGGGCAGGGACTAGCTGCTCCTCCTCCTACCTCCCCCTCTGCAGCAGCACCACCATCGATCCACCTTCCCAGCAAGCTTTATCCTCTGACCCAGGTTGGGCCAGAGTTGGCTTGAGGCCCTCACTTCAGCTGGCACCAACAAGGGGGGTTGGAGGTCCACTCCAGAGGGCTTCGAAGCAAGCTACCTTGCAGAGGGGAGTTAAGAGGGGCTTATCACTCCACTCATCCATAGACCATTGGGAGAAGACCCAGGGAGATTGGTGGGTCATCAGGGAAAGGTGGGGTGGGGGATGTTCAGGGCCAAGACCACCCAGTTTGGAGCCAGGAGGGCCCCAGCAGATTAGAGACCTGGGTAAAGCAGCTGTGCAGGGCTGTAATTACCCCAGAAGAGCTGGGAAGACACTAACCATGGGATGCTGGAGGAAGGGCGGCAGCAAGGCTCCCAGACCTCTCCTCATCTCAGCCCTCACCGGGGAAGAGACAGCGTAGTAGCCCTTTGAGGGGTCTCCCTGTGACCTTCCTTCAGGCCTCCCGTGTCCCCCGAACAGTTTTGTTTAAGGCGGGTTCAGGAAAGAATTTAGACTTGAAAATACCGTCTCAGCTCCAGACCCAGAGCTCCCAAACTCCAGGATAGGTCTGGGGACTCCCAGCCTCGATCCCCCACTCCCCCAGTCCCTGCTGCGGGTGAGTCACCCCAGCGCACCCTACATAGTCTTTTCGCGCTGTGGCGCGTACCAATGTGCGGCCGCAGGGGGAGGCAGCTCGGCCGGCGTCCTCCCGGAACCGTAGTGCCCACTCCGCTGTGGCCACAGGATAGACATCGGGAGACTACAGGAACTAAACTGCAGGGGTGGGGCGAGACGGGCGGCACTGGCGAGCGGCTGCTTGGTCCTCGGGCGCTGTGTAGACGGCCACCCCCACCTCGTACTTGGTATGCGCCAGCGGAGAGGCAAGGCCCAGCCCGGGCGGTACAATAGGGTTGGGCCGAGGCAGGGACTGGGCCGGCGCCGGACAGGGAGCAGGATCGCTGCTGGAGCCGACAGTCACTGGACAGCCGGCGACTCCGAGCCTCGCAGTCCACCAGCCTCGACCTTCTCCCCAGCGCCCCCGCCTCCAAGTCGTTGCCCGCCGGGCCAGGCTGGGCGTGATGCGCCGCGGGACCCCTGTCCTGGCCGCTGGCCGCCGCCGCCGTCGCCGCTGAGATCCCCAAGACCATTAGTGACGCCGCAGACATGGAGAGCCGCCCGCATGTGGAGCTGGGTCCGGGCTCACCCCCAGGTATGCCGGGAGCCACGCAGAGGCGAGATGGGGGGAGGTCTAGGGCCGCTGGGAGCCAAGGATGAAGGATGAGGGCCTCTGGGCGGGGACCCCTCCCCCGCCGCGCCCTCTGACCACTGGGAAGTTTAAAAATAAAGGCTGCGGCGGCGGCCACGGCTCTGGACTACCGACGCATCTTCTGACAGCTGCCCCCTCCCCCACTCCTGGCGCCGCACTCACTGGGCTTCGAGATCCGCGGGGACCCTGCTTGGGAGTTTGGTGCGGTGACCCTTCAGCCTCAGCTTAGGGCCATCTCTGCTTCCCCACCTCCACCTCCCTTCCTGATCCACTTCAGGCCCGGAAGATCCTCTTTTACAGAGCTGGAGCTTCTGTCCCCTTTCCCATTCCCGGAACGCACGTGTGACCCCAGCCTGAATGTGTGTTGGGGTCCAGGATCTCAGGCTTGGCGCCCTGCATGCCGAAGCCTAGGCCTTAGTGCCCTCACGCCCAGGCCCCTGCCCAGACCTCGCCCCCACCCCATCCGTCCAGCTGCCGCGCAAAGGGCCTGTTGCTGCAGCGGGCTGGAAGGGGAGGGGAGAGGGAGGTCTCTAGCGGCGGCTGCCAAGTAACCCGCCGGATAAAGGCGAGGGGGAGGGGGAGGCGGCATTGTTTGGGGCGAGGGCGGGAGCTGGGGAGTGGGCCGTCTACCCTGCAGCCGGGCCTACTCCGGAGCCCACCCAGCCCAGCCCGACTTGGCAAGGGGGGAACAAAAGTAAATCTGCTTTTCCTGCTGCCCTCCTTCCTAGCCTCTCTGGGCCCGAATCTCACTGGAGTATTAAGTAAAAAGGCTCGAGGCTGGGGCTCTCTCCAGGGACCTGCCACATCATTCCCCAGCCTGAGGCTCGATCTGTCTATTCTGTCTGTCTCTTTCTGTCCCTCCCTACTCCCCAGACCACCACCAAAGCTGTCCTTCCCTCCCCTCCCTCACTCCAACTACCAGTGCCCAAGACTTCTGCAAATCCCAGTGGGATCTGGGAGCAGCTGATGAGGGGGTGGGGACCGGTTTCTGGTCCGGCCTGGTGTTGGGGGGAGGCAATTTCTTTCTTCCTAGAAGGGGAGGGAAGAGCATGATTACTGAGACCCAAGTTCTGTTCCCACTGATTCAGGAGGGAGGTGACTTCATCCCCACACCCCTATGGAGTCCCTGAACCTAATCCTGTCACCTCCCTGTCCCCTGGGGTGTGGGCCCAGGATGAAACAGTGTCTGTGGGTGCGGAGAGCCCAGGATAAGGTGGGGCCACCTGACTGTGGGTGGGCTCTTCCTGATGTCAGAGTGGGTGCTTCCCTGGGAATGTGTGCGTGTGGGAACTGGAGTTCACTGAGGGGCAGCTACCACCAGACTGGTGGGTTTTGGGGGGGCGTGTAGGCTGTGTTGGGAACAAGGGTACCTGGGTCTGTCTTGGCTCAGCTGAGACTGAGAGCAAACACCCAGGGAGGACCAGCCTGGGTCCATCCATCTGCTTACTGGCCCTCTCCACCTGAGGGTCCCTGCCACTGGTGGTGTGTATGCAGAGGCCTGAATAGGGGTGGTGACTAAGATGTAGAGGAACTGAGCCCATGGCTAGTTTATAATTAGGGTACTTGGATGGGATGCCTGCACTGATATGAGGGGGTTACTTGGCTGTTCTGGAGGCCTGGGTGGGGTGGGGGTGCTGTACATATACAGGGTCATAGATGGAGAAGACTCTTCTGTGCACAGCGATCTGTGTGAGAACCTGGATCAGGATGGTGGCTGGTCCCCACGTAGTGAGGAGTTGAAGGTGTCAGGAGTCCCACATGAAGCAAGTATGTGCCCGTGAGAGTTTGAGGCATGGCTCCCAGAACCCAAGTGCAAGTGACAGGATCTACTCTCTGCCCCTGCTCACCTGTACTCTGGGCATTAACAGGAGGCAGCATGAGTAGGGGGACAAGTTTGGTGCCCTCTCTTAGGTTAGAAGACCTGGATGGAAATCACAGTTAGCCATTTACTGGCTACTGGCCTGGAGCAAGTGACTTACCTCCCAGAGCCACGATTTCTGGAAAATGGGGGTAGTTTTATCAACCTTGTGGGGTTAATGTAAGGGTTAGTGATGATGTAACTAAAAGAATCTGGCACACAGACATCAGGCACTTGCAATAAACTGTTATTACCATTGTTGTGGTTATGCTCGTTGCAACTGGTGCCAACAAGGAGGTAGGAAATATGGGGGAGGAATTAGGAATCAGTTTAAGAGTGTAGACTCTGGAATCAAACAGCTTAAGTCTCTGCTTCATAACTTACTGCAGGTAAGTCCTTAGCCTAAGTCTTAATGTTTTCCCATCTATAGAATAAGAATAATAATAGAAATTACCTCATCGAGACATTGAGATCATTAAATTAGATGAACATGTAAAACACTTAGCCTAGCCCCTGGCACGTATTTAGTGTTCAATGAACACTGACTCTTTTTTTGGAACAGAGGGGCCCTGTACCTCTGTGGGGCAGTGGGAGTGGAGAGAAGACCCAAGAAATGGGTGCAACCTATGCTGTGTGAATGGCAGAGAAGTGAATCAGACAGAGTCCCTACCCTAGATAGGATAGCTCCTAACCCAGTGTGGAAGAAAGATCTGTTCACTGCAGGGAAACCAGATCTAATGGTGATACAGTGGGCAGTGGGCTCTGCTGGTGGAAGGCTTCCCAGAGGAGGAGGCATTTGAGGTGGTTCAAAAAGGATGAGTAGAAGTTGGTGAGACAAACAATGGACTATGCATATGGCAGGCAGGCAGCCTGTCTGGCATCTCCCACTGACAGCTTCCCAGTCCCTCTTTGGGCTGGTGGGCCCAATAATGAGGCCTCTAATGAGCCCCTAATGTGCAGTCACGCATATGTAAATGAGGAGGAAGGGGCACTGGGCCAGCTCAGCCCCAGTCTCCCCAGGATGGTGGGGCAGGGCTGAGGGATGGGGGTAGGTAGGGACTGAAAGCAAGACTTAGGCTAGAGTGGCACCTTGTCCTTAGGGTAGGTCTCAGGTCTGCCCAAGGCTGAAAGGTGGGTGGCAAACAGTTGGGAACCATGTCCTCGGGTCCCTGCTGGGCCTTAGGGCTAGGGAGGGAGCCAACTAGCCAGGCCTAGATAATGCAGCTTTGTTGGCTGGTGGTAGCTCTGCCTGGCACCCTGGGGCACAGCCTTCAGTGTTTCCTCCATCACCTCTCAGCTGAAGCTCTGCTCTGAGGGGAGCAAAGAGCATGGCAGGGGGTAAGGAATGCACTTCTGCCACCCCCATTAGTACCTCTACTGGTTGTAGGGGGGGAAGATGTGGGCCAGGCATAGACTCTCTGGTGAATCAAGTTGTCTCCTATGTATTATTTTCTACTTTTACTTATTAGGGGCCTTCTTTGTGCCAGGTACAATCCTCAGCACGTCATGCCTATGTCTCATTTGTTCTGCACGACAATCCCAGGGGTAGGGACTAGTGCTATTCCCATTTCACAGATGAGGTTTAGAGAGATGAAGTCTTTGCCTAAAGTCACACAGCTAGGAACTGGGCCGAGGCAGGATTTGAACCCAGGTCTATCCTACTCAAAAGTCTGCACACCAAACCTCTGTAATAAATTATCATGGCCCAAGCTAGCCAGTGACAAGATCTGGCCTACTTCCCTTCCATGACTGGTCTCTGTGGACCTCTTGGTCTTGGGGACCCCATAGTCCTTTCTCTAGCAGGAAGAGGTAGAACCAGCAGAGCCCTGGGTCACCTGTGAATCCTGCCAGGTTAGAGTCTAAGCAAGTTGGACCAGAAGGGAGACCCTAGACCAGTGGTCCTCAACCTTCCTAACGCCACAAGTCTTTAATACAGTTCCTGTGGGTCATGACCCACAGGTTGAGAACTGTTGCCCTAGACCCCGGTGGTTGCAACAGTCCAGCTGTGACCCATCTCCAGGCCTTGGCCTAAGCCTGGGCCTCTGCCCTCAGCATCTGGGCAACAGCCTGGGCAGCCCTACTGGGGCTGAGGGAAGGACGTGATGGGGCCCTGGCTGCGGGATGGGGTCATTTCCTGCCGCCTAAAATAACAGGAAGTGGGTGCTCCTGATTGGAGGTTGGGAACAATGGCCGCCAGCCGGGCCAGAGAGCTGCTTCAGATCTGCAGTCTCAGTTGGGTTCCCGGCTTTATCACCCTCAGAAGCCCATGGCTTGGCCCCAGCGCCCTCACTGCCCAGCTGCTGGGGCAAGCTGCCCCTTTCCCAGTGCACTCCCTCCGAGCTGGCTTAGGTCTGTCCAGGCCAGGAGTAATGCTGCCCCCTAAGGGTCCCTCCTGTCCCAACCCCACAATTAGGCATCCCCCAGGGTTGTCCTTTCTTCACACCCCCAATTCTTCCAGCTCAGATCTCTCCAGAAGGAAAGGAAACCCAGGAGGCTGTCCCTAGTGAATAGCAGACTGAGGGTAAAGACTGCCACACTAATTTGGGTCCAAACCCCAGCCTTGCTACTCACCAGCTGTGTGGCTTAAACAAGTATCTTAATCTGTCTGAATCGGCTTCCTCATTTCTAAAATGGGGTAATAATATCTACTTCATAGGATTGTGGCAAAGATTAAATGAACTAATGAGTTTAAAGTGTTTAGCTGTGCCTGACAAAAGCATTAGCTGCTGCAGTTAATCGGACTTTCCCTAGGCCCAGGTAAAGAAGTGCCCAGAAAGGGCAGGACAGAAGTGATTTGGATGAGGCAGTATAAATCTACTGGGGATATTGTGTCTCTGTGTGCTTGTACGTGTCTCTGAGGCTTTATCTGAACCTCAGGAGGTGCCTGGCACCATGTATGTTTGTGTGTGTGTATCTGTCTCAGGATACATGGAGTGTTCTGAATCCCAGCAAAGTCTATATCCTGTGTGTGAGACAGAGACAAAAAAGAATGTCTTGTCTCCTGCCATTGTGTGGGCTCAGTCTGCATTGTCGGCTTATTCTCTCTCTCTGTTGTGTGTGTGTTTCGGTCTTGCTGTGTGTCTTTGCCTTCTGCCTGCCTGCCCATCTTCATTTGTCTGGTCTAGGGTTGCCACCTAAGAAGCTGCAGGGGAACCAGGAGGGCTCTTGCTAGAGATGCTGATTTCTGTCCTGTCTCTTCCCTTGCCTCTTCCCCCACACTCCCTGCCCTGGGTGCTGTCTGTCTGTGCACCACCCCCCAGCTCTCGCCTTGGCACTCCCCTGCTCTGCCCCTGGAGGTGGGCCACTCTCCCCCACCTCTTGCCCAGGTGCCTCACTTCCTGCCTCCTGGTGGCCAGCCTGGGCAGGAGCCTGCCTTCCCTGCATTCCTGCACTCTGAGCTCAGTGCCTGCTTGCCCCACCTGTACCCTTCAGTTTTGCAGAGGAAACCTCCCTGGGGGAACCACCGAATCACTTCCTTCTTCAGGGAATGGGCAGGAGCCTCAGGGAGGGGTGATGTGACGCCTACCAGAATTAGTGTGACATAAGGGTTTTGTCATCAGACAACCCTGGGCTCAAATCGAACTTCTGACACTGACATGAACAATCCACTTAACCTGAGTAACAGCTTTCTGACCTGTGAAATGGGGGCCATCCATAGTACTTTCCCTTTAGAGTGCTCTTAAGAATTAAATGAGATAACGGTAGACGGTACAGCTTCAGTAAATTATTTTGTTTCCGTTCTTGGGCTTCAGGGTTGGCAGGGGACCATAGACCTCTGACATGATCACATTTTTTTTTTTTTTTTGAGACGGAGCCTCAAGCTATGCCCCTGGGTAGAGTGCCATGGCATCACAGCTCATAGCAACCTCCAACTCCTGGGCTCAAGCGAGTCTCCTGCCTCCGCCTCCCAAGTAGCTGGGACCACAGGCGCCCACCACAACACCCGGCCATTTTTTGGTTGCAGCTATCATTGTTGTTTGGTGGGCCCGGGCTGGGGATTCGAACCCGCCACCTTAGGTGTACGTGGCTGGCGCCTTAGCCGATTGAGCCATAGGTGCCGAGCCTACTTTTTCATTTTTAATGTTACTTTGATTTGGGGGGAATGTATGCAATTCCATATGGATGTGAGGATTGGCTTTTTCATTTCTTCAAACGCCAGTTGAA